>ML784211.1:459268-471036 GCA_009831015.1 Picea engelmannii | reverse complement strand
GAGGGTCCTCCAACTTCGTAAGGCCATAACTCTCAAACCGTGAGGAGTTATGTGACGTTCCACATACCACCAGAAATGGAATGACATGTAATATCCATATAGAATAGTATTATCTGAAAATATATCATAACTCATACCTTTATGCATCAAACAAACTTGGGTCCATTACCCAAACCTGGGGTCTCCAACTTCTCATGGCCATAACTCTCTAACCGTGAGGAGTTATGTGACGTTCCACATACCACCAGAAATTGAATGATAAGCACTATCCATCTAGGATATCATTATTCCACAATTAATCATGGGTTCTCTTACTCCACAAAGCGTCTTCCCGTGAGGGCTTTCACCATAAGGGGACCACTTTGGAGTTCATCCATCTTTACTTCTTATCAACCATGACAAGACAATAATGAGTCATTTTTACATCAAACAATATTGGGTCCATTACCCAAACCTTTGTGCTATGAGGCTTTCTTCAAGGGTTGACATCAATGACAACCAACATTAATCAACAATCTCCCCCTTTGGCATTGGTGGCAACACTCTGATGCAATATTGAAATCATATCACTCATGCTCCCCCTGGAACCATGCCTCTATCCTTTGTATCTAATAAATTTGCCTCTTTCCTCTGCATCTGATAAATATGCTCCCCCTGGAACCATGCCTTTGTCATCTACATCTGATAAATCTCTCCCCCTTTGTCATCAATGGCAAAGGTATCTTTCCATCCCGGGCTGCTCCCCCTGACTGAACTGTCCTCTTATGGTGCTTCCTTGTGTACATCTAATACATATAAGATAAGCATTCAAAAATCATTCAAAAAGAATTCATTTTGGAGTAGAAATAACTCCAAGTCTTTCGCGAAGATATTCAAAGGATTCTCTTGGAAGTGGTTTTGTAAAGATGTCTTCCACTTGTTCTTTTGTGCCCACATACTCAACCATCAAAGTGGGAAGACTATATCCACTTAGTGGAATTTTCTTAAAATAATGGGTATCAAGCCTCATTAAAAATGATCCCATTTGAATCTTTGTATGGCAGGAAATGTAACACATCAGTGAGTTGGGATAACCCAGTAGACAGAGATATCATTGGGCCAGAATTGTTAAAAGAAATGGAAGAATAGATGGTAAATATCAGGTAGAATTTAAATACTGGCAAAGGTAGGCAGACAATTTATGCAGATAAGAACAGATTTTTTAGAGAATTTAAAGTGGGTGAACATGTTTTTCTCAAAGTGAAAGCGAAGAGAAGTTCAATAAGATTGGGTTGTTGTCTAAAGTTGGCAACAAGATATTGTGGGTCATTTGAAATACTAGAAAAGATAGGGTCATTTGCATACATGATATCATTTCCTGTATCCATGAGAGTGCATAATGTTTTTCATGTATCATTATTAAAGAAATGTGTGCCTGACCCTAATGACATAATTGATTAGACTATGATCCAGGTGGAAAATAAAGGAGATTTACGGGTAGAACCAGTACACATCCTGGACTAGAAATTCAAATTCCTCACGAAAATATCCATAGGGATGGTAAAGGTTCAATGGACTTGCTACAATCCTGAAGATGCAACATGGGAGCATGAAGAAACTATGTGGGATAAATACCCGCAAATGTTTGTCAATTTTGAGGAAAATGAAAGATAAAATGCAAGACTCCATTTTGAGCAGCTAAAGTTTTAGAACCACATCTCAAATTCCTAGCCAATTGCGTTGGGGGACTTGATAAAATAATGGAACATTCCTTGGGTTAGTCTTGATGAATGAATGATGCATTCCTTGGGTCAGCAGGTTGAGAGGAATACAATATTTTGATTGGAACTATTGTTGGAGTTGTTAAATTGCAGAATTTTATTTCTTAAAGTATTGTGATGTAAATTATATATGTATTTTGGAATGGTTTTGTGCATCGAGTACGATTCACAATTGTAGGGGAGGGGGAATGTAACATCCCCACTATAATCCTCATTTTAATTTATGCATAATGTAGATATGAATATGGTTATGTCCAAGCAGTGTAATATGCGAATTGTATTTATACTTTTAATAAATATAATGTGATACCAACTGCTGGGAATATGGACAAAGATGGGGGTTGATTTATCCACAAGATAGGGAATGCCTAGAGTTTCTAAGAGGCATCTAAGGAGAAAATTAATTATGGGTATTAATTCAACCCATATTTCTAAATTTTATTACCGTTGGGGATAACTTCTATTTTTTGTTTGAGTGTATGAGAACCCAATAATTTAATACCTATCAGGGGGTGGGTGTACGATTCACTTCCATAGTTATTGGAAGAATGGGGTTGTAGAACAATCAACATTGGGAAGAGTGAGAAGTCAACCATCTTGGAAAAATAGAGGAAATTCATATTGGGGAGAATAGGCAGTTTTTCACATGGAGTTTTGCATGAACAACAAGGGGAGAGAAAGGAAAAAGAGCATTGGAGATAGACCAAGAAGGATGGGTGAATTTTGGAGCATGTTGGAGCGTATTGGAGCATTTTGGATCTGGAAATTCAAGAGCTAGGTTGTCATTTCTAAAGAGTGAACTCTTGGGTGAGTTGCACTAAAACTACAATTGTTTGTTGTTATTTTCCTAGTAGTTTTTCCTAGAAGTGAATTCCCTTGAATTCCTAGCAGAGAGATTCTTGGTTACATGGTCTAGAGAGTCCCTAATAAATTAATGGGATGCATGATGGATTAACATAAGTGAAGGGGTACATTCCTTGGGTTGGGCAGGTCAAGAGGAAGAGAGTTGGAGGAAATTCGGAATAGGTGTAGGAGAATACCAGTGGGTTGTGGATTTAGAGTTGTGAGTGGACTATGAGAGGCACCCTTCTCTTTTGGATTAATAGCCCTAGATCGAGGGTGATTTTTTTGTTGAGATTCGGAGCAAGAGGTATATGGTTGGGTGGAACATCATTCCCAAGAAGTTGGTTGCAAAAATATTTTAAAAGATAAGTGTTTAATTATTTTATGAGTTTCTCTTATGAGATTTATGGATGTGTTTTTTTACCCTGTGCATGAGAATGATTTGTATGTGCTATTTAGATGATTTTATGGTTGCATTATGTTCTTTTAGAATGATGTAGATGCATTTAGTCATGGATATCAAAATCTAGTTAAATATATGTTAAATTTGTAGTTGAAAAGCTACATGAATTCATTAGCAAAAGCAGTTTTCAAATTTATGTGTTTTTCTGCAAGTAATGTTCCCTGGTTAAGTTGGGGTGTGTTACAACAATTACAAACTTGTCCAGGTACTCCCTGAACACTCCATTCATTAGACACATAAAAACAACAGGGACATTTGATAGCCCAAATGGCACTACCATGAATTCATAATATCCATACCTTGTTATGAACGTTGTCTTGTTAATATCTTCTTTCTTTATCCTCACTTGATGATATCCTGATCTCAAGTCAATCTTGGAAAATATTCTGCATCTTTCACCTGATCAAATAAATCATCAATCCTTGGCAAGGGATATTTGTTCTTTATAGTGACCTTATTCATTTGTTTGAAATCAATACACAAGCTTAAGGTTCCATCTTTCTTCTTCACAAAAAGAACTAGGGCTCCCCAAGGTGACAGACTTGGGTGTATATACCCCTTCTTCAAAATTTATTCTAGTTGCATTTAAAACTCTTTTAATAATGGTTTTCCCATTCTGTAAGGCATCTTGGACACTAGGGAAACACCTGACACTAAATCAATAGAGAAATCAATGCATCTCTTCAATGGAAATCCTGGGATTTCCTTAAAAACATCTTCGAAATATTTTAAGACTGGCTAGTCTTCAAGACTTGCCACTTTATCTCTGTCTATCTCTTCCATATGGGCTGCAAAATTTTGACATCCCTTCCTAAAACTCTTTTTCAGTTGCATGGATGAAATTTCTCTAATAGCCACAACCCTTGGAATGCCTTGAATATTGCCTTATTGTTCCTTCTCATCAAGACATGTTATTGTCTTGTGTAACAATCTAGGACAACATGGTGTTTTTCCAACCAATCCATGCCAAATAGATAGTCATATGAACCCATAGGTATAAATTTCATATATACCTTCATGTTGAGTCCATTTGTATCTATTGGGAAATCTCTAACCAACTCATTGACATTTCTCTTATCGCCCATGGCTAACTGAACTAACCAATATTTCTTATTCTTACTCCTTTGTAAGTGAAATATTTCAATAATGTTAGAGTTTATGTAACTATGGCTAGAAATAGAATCAATTAAAATTGATATGGACTAGTTATCAATCTTACCTTCTACTTAAATCATGGGGGATTGATAGTATGCTTGCTTGTTGTCCAAGGCTGCATAAATCCTTCGCATTCTTCCTCCCATATCTTCCATTGTTTTAGCCTCCTGAATGTTGTGGACAATCCTCATTCCTTTTCCATTGTGAGGATGGTCCTTATATAAGTGATTCCCATCACATCCCCAACATTATACAAGTTGTTGCCTTGGCCTTTTCCCAAAAGAATCTTCTTCCTTATGTTCATTTTGGGTTGACTGGCCTTGTTGATTTGCTTGAGATTTATTCTTGAAAATGGGTGGCTTAAAACCTTTATGTCTTTTCTCCCTCTTTCCTTTCATCTTGTCATTCCAAGTCCTTTGAAAGATTGGCCTCCCTCTGCTTTGCTCATAGAGATTCCTTTCTCTCCTTATGGTCTCCTCCACAGTCTTGGTGTTGTCATATTGTATCTTTTCACTGTAGAAGGAGGGTAACCCACTAACAAACCTTTGGACTTTTACCTTTTCAACCTTTATGAAGTCAACATACTTCAACAACTCAAAGAACCTCTTCTCGTATTCATCCATTTTCATTCTTTCCAACTTGAGTTTAAAGAACTCATTCATCTTCCTCTTGTAGTAATATTTCTTAGACAAATATTTCTCTTGGAAATATCCTTCGAACTTTCTCTTTGAAACCCTCTTCTCATCAACGTGTTTGGATTGATTAAGATAATCCCACCACATGGCTACCTTTCCCTGCAAGTGGTAGGTTGCAATTATTGTTTCTACTCTGGAGGGGTAATCATGCAGTTGGAAATATTTATTCATTTCCAACAAATAGACATCGACCTCTTATCCCCTCCTATGCTCACCATTGAAATTTTGTGGCTTGATATTCTTGAGCTCACCTTGCAACATGTCTCCCTCGGTCCTTCTCCTCTATCTCATGACATGGAGACACACTTGGGATCCTCCCTGGACTTAAACTAGCATGATATATCCTATTGGATTTCTCTGGGGAATGATGGCACTTTCTCCTACTCCTTGACTGGTTATCATTCCCATGCCCATCCCTTTTGCTATGGGATTTGGATGATGTCACTTGTCTAACACTAGCTTCTTTCCTGGTGCAAGAGTCCCTTTTGGATTGCTTCTACAACATGTTCAAACTTTGAAGTATCTCTTCCTGAGACTTCATCATCCTTTCATTATCATCCCTATAACTTTGCACTTCTCTATGTAGGCTTCTTATAGTTACATTCTCTTTCCTATATCTTCTTCCATTAGACTCGATCTCAACATTTTCCATGTTGACATGAAAACCTATAAATTCCTCTTCATGATTGTAAAACCCTTGGGAATATTCCATTGTTTTAGTTTTCATATAGAAACAAATTGCTTCTTTGAACCTCTAATTCTATAGAAAATGTGCATGCAAACAATTTGTGTTAGATGAAAATAAATACATACACAATTTGGAAAAGAAATCATAAATTTTTATGCCCTTTAATTCCACTAGTCATATTCTTTTGAGTTGACTGTAAAATTTTCTACTCAAAATAATTTTATGAGTTAATTTATGAATTCTCCTCCTCGATACCTCTCCATCGACTATTTATTTTCCCAATTCTGAGTTTCAAGCAAAAAGTTATGGTCTTCGGCAGTTTTGACCATTTCCCCCTTTTTAACCATGCATGCTACAAGTGTTCTAACCAAAATTGATATATGTCTCCATGGATGACTTCTACAATCCATGATATTTCCATAGACTACTCCTAGGCCCCAAACTGACTCTTGAGCTAGGATTTATGCCCTCTAAAAGAAATGTGGTACTAAATTTTACCCTTGATTGTTTTGGTTGTAACTCCCTCATACAAGATTCAATTGTTGAATAGTTTAGATTGTTGGAAATCTCTCTCTAAGATCTATCATTTTACAAGTATAAAATATGTGTCCTGGAAGGACACAAAGTTTCATACAAAATTGATTTTCTAAAAACGTTGTTTAGGCCCTCAAAAATGCCCTGCAAGAAGAAGACCTTCAAAATCTAGAATTTTTCGTGCAAAATCCACTAATTTACTATTGTAATAGTCTTTAAATCTAAACCATTGATCTCAAAATCAGGACTAATCCCAATCGTTGATATTCTTGTCCTTTCCAAGTTGTGGCTAGACTTTTTCAAGCCGACCGAAACTATTCTTCGAAGTCTTCCCATCGAAAATATTTAATTATTCAGTACAAAAATTCCCCAAAATTCACAGTCTAAAACGTTGTCGGACTCTTCCCCTCAGAAAAAAGACTTTTCATTCTCCACAAAATTTCTGAACTCTGACCTCTGATAGCTTATCGATCTCACTCTGTTGGACTTCACCTACCAAAAACCATCCGTCGAAAACAAAAATTTCCATGTAACTCAACCCTTCCGAACTCCGAGCTCTGATAGCCTATCGAGCTCACTTTGTCGGACTCACCCATAGGAAACCTTCCTCCAAAATTGGGCCTCCCAAAAACACTTTTCTGAAAGAACCTCTTCATTAAATCATATGGATGAGTATGACCCCAATTGATCTCGCAACTCTCATTCTTTTGGGCTTCTTCCATCGGTCTTCTCTTCTTCGGACTTCAACTTGTGCGCTGCTTCAATACTTTTCTGAAACCTAACTTATAATGAGCGGCTAGGTTTGACCCTCAATATGATGAAAGATACTCATTCATTCGACTTGTACCATCAGACTTCTCCCTTCTGAATCAACCTCACTCCTGACTTCGAAGTCTATTTGAAACCTTCTTCCCAAAGGATTTTTGGGTATGCCTTGCTCCGATCTTCTGTGATTGAATCTTGACCGATGATACTCCATGTTGAATTAATCTGGGTCATCGATTACTAAACTTCACGACCGTCATGAAACTCACAAGATTTCGAATTCCATGGCTGAATTTGACTCTGCAACCTACAAATCAACGCCATAAGTTTTCTTCTTCCACTGCTTTGAAGCACTTAAACTTGAAATTTCCTCAAAACTTGAGGATTTCACTTATGTTCACCATTTTTCCCTCAAATTTGCCACAAGGAGAAATCTACAACCATGAATCTACTCAATTCGTGTTGGCTTCTGGCCCATACAAGCTCAGTGTTGAACCTTAAGCTCTAATACCATTCTATAATGTCCCCCAACTCTGATACCATTCTACTACTAATTAAAATCTTTTATATTACTAGTTACGGTTTAAACACATATTCAACTAATTTATGATAGCCATATATAAATGCATCTACAACACTCTAAATTACCATGAACGCATATAATAATTCATTCACAACAACAATTAATCATTTACATATACAGAGTTAAGCACAACAATTAAATTCATGGAATAACTCAGCAAATAGATAAACACTTATCTTTTATAAAACGTTTTTGAAACCGGCTGCTTGGGAAGGACATTCCACCCAACCATAGATTTGTTGTTCCAAATATCAACAACAAGTCAACCCTTAGTTGAGGCTAGGAATTCACAAAATAAGGGCGCCTCTCACAGTTCCCTCACAACTCAATATCACACAACCCATTGATTTTATCTTGCAGCTATCCCAAAATTCCTCCTACTCTTTTTCTCTTGACCTTCTCAACCCGAGGAATGTACCCCTTCACTACTCTCATTCCATAAAGTGTCCCATTCATTTATCAAGGTCTCTCTGCCATAGGTAGCTAGGAATATCTCAGCTGGGAACTCAAGAGAACTCACTACCAGGAAAACCACCAACAAAAACAACAACAAACACTTGTTGATACATTGTAATTCACCCAGGAGTTCACTCTTTAGGAATAACAACTCGACTCTTCAATTTCTAGCTCGAAAATTCTCCAAAAACACTCTAGCATGCTCTAGAATCCTCCCAACCTTGATGTTTTATCTCCCAAGCTCTTCTCCCACATTCTCCCTTGTTGTTCATGTAAAAACTAAATGTCTAAAACTTCATGTTACTACCCATACAAATTTCCTCTCTTTTCCCAAGATAGTTTACTACTCACTTTGCCCAAAGTTGATTGTACTTCATCCCCATGCTCTCCAATAACTATGGGATGTGACTCTCACACCCACCCTATGACAAGTATTTAATGATCGGTCTCTCATACAGTCAACTAGAAAATAGAAGGTTTTCCCCAAATGATAACAAAATTCATAAAAGTGGGTTTGAATTAATACCCATAAATTATTTCCCCTTGGACACCTCCTGGAAATTCTCTAGGCATTCTCCCTCTCTTGTGGATTAATCGACCCCCATCTATGTTCATATCCCATTAGATGTTATTACATTATATTTATTTACAAATTAGAAAATACATTTCGCATATTATAGTACTTGGCCATAGCCATATTTATATCCACAATATGCAATAATTAAACTGAGGATTATAGTGGGGATGCTACAACAAGTTTAATAAATCCTTATATGGAATCAAGTATCCACTGAGAGTATGGTATTATAGGATTGATGGATACCTACAAAGTATGGACTTCACCAAAAATGAACCAGATCCTTACCTATATATATTTGTTCAGGATGATTTGCTCATTTTGATGTTGTATGTAGATGACTTCTTTCTAGAAGGTGCATAGAATATAATTATAGAGTGCAAAATAAACATGGTAGTTGAGTTCAAGATGAAGGATATCGACATGATCCATTAATTATTGCAATTGGAGGTTTGGAAAAGATTAGGGGATATTTTCCTTATGTAGAGTAAGTATGAAGTTCGGATCCTAAAGAGGTTTCGAACAGAGGAGTACAACCCTATGGTCGCACCCATGATCACTAATTTGAAGAAGGTGACAACTTCATATTCAGAGTTGGTGGATCCCATGTTGTACAGGAAACTGATAGGTTCTTTTTTGTATTTGGTCAACATGAGGCCAGATATATGTTTTTCAATGAACACCTTGAGTCAATTCATGGTGGAGCCAAGGAAGGAGCATTGGGTAGTATCAAAATAGGTGCTCAGGTATTTGAGGGGCATAGTGGAGTAAGGTCTGAGATATATTGAAGATGGTTAAGTGAAGTTGTAGGATTATATAGAATTAGATTGGTCACATAGTGAAACAGACATTAAGAACACCTCAAGGTGTTTCTTTAGATTGGGATCAGTGATGATATCCCGGTACAACAAGAAGCAGACTTCTATGACACTTATCTTAGTAGAGGTAGAATACATTGAAGAAAATATGACTAGTTGTGAGGCCATCTGGATTCACAAGTTACTTGTAGGATTGTTTGATCAGGAGTTGGATTCCATAGTCATTTACTGTGATAATAAGAGTTGTATCAAACTCTCTAAGAATCCAGTGTTTCATGACAGGTCCAAGCATATAGAGATCAGATATCACTTCATACAAGACATGGTTCATAAGGGAACAATGAATCTCTAGTATATTCCCATGGATCAACATGTAGTTAATATTTTTACCAAGCCCTTGGAAAAAGGGATGTTTGAGGCATTCAGAGACAAACTTGGATTGGTGTAGAATTCCTTCCTCTCTAAGAGGGAGTGTTGAGAATTATATCTCAAATGAGAATTAGTTCGAGATATTTTTTGAAAAGTGATTCTATTTTTGAAAAAATAATTCTATTTTGTAATTCACTTGAGTTAAAAAATGAAATTCTTATTGTAACATCCCCAGTTTTAATCCCCCCAAATTATAATGTAATTGTATAAATGTGATTTAGGCTAGTGAGCCAATATGTTTGGGATGATGAACCCATATTGATTAATATGGTCAAGGGCCAAATTGTATATTATGTAGATTGAAATAATTAATAAAATTATATTTTTTGCTTGTGATACGAGAGGGACGGAAACAATGGAGGGCTATGATTCCTCAATACAAGGGGCTAAAAGAGGGATCTAAGGGAACCCCATGTATTTTACTTGAGTTAATGTATCTTTACCATCTAATCCTCCCTTTGAATTCATAGACACTCAATCATTGAATTCATGTAAGAGGGTGGGTGTGAGAAGTTGCTTCCCATAGTTATTAGGAGCATGGGGATGAGGTACAACCAACATTGGGGAGTGTGAGAGTCAACATACATGGGAGAAAAGGAATTTTGAATGGGAAAAAACAGTGTTAGAGACTCTGAAGAAGCAAAAGTTGTTAACTAACCTCAAGAAATGTGATTTTTCTCAATAGTCTTCGGTGTATTTGGGGTATGTGGTTGGTGGAGGGGAGCTTAAGATAGATCCTGCAAAGATGGAGGCCATTATGAAATGTCCAATTCCTACAAATGTCACTGAAGTTAGGAGTTTTGTTGGGGAAACACAGTGTTAAGAACCTATACCAGATATGAATATATACTTCAGAAATAACCAAGAATAAACAATAGATCCACAAAGCAAGATAGAAGAAACCACACAATATTATTACCAAACCCTTGAGGTAGGGCAACACCATACAATGGATCCTATTATGGAAGGGATCCTCTCCTGCTCACTTGCCTCTTCGAGGGGGCATCCTCCTATTGAGCTACCGCTCCACAATACAATATTTCTCTTCATGTCTCATTACATTGCTTGAATCCCTTTATATATCGCTACCATTATCTAAGAAAATTATAGAGGAGGAATATTCTAGAAGTAGTGGGGGGGCCTAGAGGGCCCATAGTGATAATAGTGGAGGTCATTCAATGTAAGGTGGACTAGGTCCACTATATTATTAAATAAGGCCCACTATGGTAGTTAGATATAATAAATGTAAGAGGACTTCTTAGAAGGTTCTACTTCTAGAAGATTCCTCCTCTAGAATGTTCTTAGGTGATGGTAGCACTATATAAAGGGGTTCAAGCAATGTAATGAGATATGAAGAGAAGTATTGTGTTTGGAGCTGAAGCTCATTAGGAGGAAGCCCCCTCGAAGAGGCAAGTGAACATGAGAGGATCCCTTCCATAATAGGATCCGTTGTATGGTGTTGCCCTACCCTAAGGGTTTGATAGTAATAAAGAAGATTTTCATATTGTTCTTGTAGATCTATTCAGGTTCTTATCAAGTGGTATCAGAGCACTTTCCAGGGCCGGAGTTGTGGGCAACTATTTTTATTTTTGCAGATTTTTTTTTTCGGTGAAGAAAAAAGAGGGCCGCGACATTCCAAACAGTTTCAGTATATTTCTATGCAACATTTGCAGAAAAGGGTTGTATATCTGAGTTCCTCTCAGAAAAACACCCAAGTTGAAAAAAAAAATCATCCAAAACGGAGTCCGGAAGGTCAAGATATTGAGGTTTTAAAATCTGCAATTTTTCAGGGTTTTTCTGCGAACGGCGACGCGATTTATTTTTATTTCTGTAGCATTTGAAGGCCAAATTTTCCCAAGTAAATTACAGATCTGAGTTCTTCTCACAATTTCACCCAATTTCAAAAAAAAAATCAGCCGAAACGGAGTCCGGGAAGTGAAGTTATGAGCATTTTAAGTTCAACAGTTTTTTAGGGTTTTTCCAGAAAAAGCCGCGATTTTCT
>ML784211.1:443756-457989 GCA_009831015.1 Picea engelmannii | reverse complement strand
CGGTAGCTCAATAGGAGGATGCCCCCTCGAAGAGGCAAGTGAACAGGAGAGGATCCCTTCCATAATAGGATCCATTGTATGGTGTTGCCCTACCTCAAGGGTTTCTATAATAAAGTTGTGGTTTTCTCTATGGTTTCATATATCTTGTGTGGTGATTGTATTCAGATATCTTTGGATCTATTGTGATATTTTGTATTCAGGTATTTGGTACTTATCACACAGTTCTTGTTGAAGTTCATAGGTTCATTTTCAGTGGTTGCTACACCACTCCACACCATAACAACAAGTGGTAAGAGTTTCCAATGGGGGGGAATAAATAGAAGGATTTTGATGAGATGAAAACAAAGATCAGTTAAGCACTAATTCTCACATTACCAAACTTGCAAAATCCTTTCGAAGTGGTGACAGATGCAAGTGGGTATGACATGTGAGCATTTTTTATTCAAGGAGGAATGCATGTATGCTATCATTCTGAAATGTTTCATGGGGCAGTTCTAAACTACCCTACCTATGACAAGGAACTATATGCCTTGGTTTAAGCTATCAAGAAGTGGAATCACTACCTGAGGAGCAAGGAGAACATCATCCACACAGATCACCAACTTATACAGTATGTGTAGGCCTAGAGTAAGCTAAACAAACTAGACATTACAAGTGGATGGGTGATCTGTAAAATGCCATGGATATTCCAATGGAACAATTCATCACAACAGATTTGATAAAATAAAACTAAAATCTACACTATGAAGGTTAAATTCCTTTAGATTCCATAATATTTAGTTACTTATTTTCAACTTATGCATGACATAGATAAAATCTGGAAAATAGAGAACAGTAAAGTACAATCACACACCATGAAAAAAACAACACAAATGTTTTCTCTAGGAAACCCTTACGAGAGAAAAACCATCTAGAAGGTGAGGTTGCTCTGCTCTCTTTTCTGGTATGGAAGTAATGCAAGTACAAAGGAGAAGGAAGTACTCTCTATGGAGTGACCTGAGACCTGTGGCCTGTTAGGATGCTACAGAACATTAACCCCCTATGTTATGCTCTCTAATTTCCCACTCCCATTTGTTCTTCTCTGCTATGGAACAAAATACAATAACATATAATGGAACCCCATGTCCTCCTAGTGGCCCGATATTTAACATATCCCAATAGCCATCTAGGGGTAGGTTTTTTACTTTCTCAACTCTCAATTGTGATAGAGTTTTGAACCTTCTAGAATATGCTTGAAATTACATACGTGGCTAGCCCCATACACATGAGTAATGATGGATTACGTGGCATCCTCTCGTACCATGGTGGTCAACATGGTAGGTCAACTTGTGAGAGGCATAAAGTTTTCATACAAGCTCTGATTGATGCACGGTCTACACTGTTGGAAAGGTCTCAGATCGTAGAACATTGTTAAGGGGGTGTGCACAAGTTTTGAACACCAAAACCCCCCAAAAATAATTGAATACCTCAAAATGGATCCAGAAGGTTTCATACCCCAATTTTCCAAACTGGGACCTACCACTAAAATGACCTATCAATTTGTTTCCTCCAATTTTTTCCACTCTTAAAGAATCAAGATAGATGAAAAATAATATAATGATCCAATCCGTATCAACAAGTTTTTTACTTCAATTTCATCTAGTCATAAAGAATCAGAAAGGAAGCACAAATATGTTGGCAAACATGCTTTCAAGGCCACCCACATCCAAGATTACAAATTTGGGAATTTTGATGTACATGGAGTCTTTTACCCATGATGCACATAGAGAGTCATACACATAAGATGAGGACTTGAAGGAGGTGTTTCAACAACCACATGGCCAAATTCATATAGAAGAAGGTGACGACAAGGTTGATTATCATTTCCAGAATGGGTTACTCTACAAGCTCGACAAGCTCCATGTCCCTAAAGGTGAACGTTTGCATCTTATCAGAGATGCTCAAACCTCTAAGGTTGCAAGACATTTTGGTGTTGGGAAGACAATTGCCAACTTATAGAGGTATGTTTATTGGCCCAAAATGCAAGAAGATGTAGCCCGATATATTAGAGCATGTATACTTTGTTGTACCAATAAGCCAAAAAACAAGAAGCAAGGTCTATACCATCCCTTACCTGTACCCACTCGACCTTGGGAAAGCATTTCCATGGATTTTGTGGGAGGTTTACCAACAATCGGGAAAGGATGTGACTATCTATTCGTGGTAGTTGAAAGGTTCAACAAGATGTGCATTCTCATGCCTTGTAAAAATACCATCAAAGGACAAGAAGCAACAAACATGTTCTTTGAATAGGTTTGGGTGCACTCTGAGATACTAAGGAGCATCATCTCATACATGAATGCCAAATTTCTTAGTATATTTTGGACTACATTGTGGAAGAACATGGACACTAAGTTGAAGAGATATACAACATTCTATCCACAGATAGATGGAGAGACAGAAGTAGTCAACAAGAATTTGGTGCAACTTTTGAGGGGTTACAATCAGAAGCATCCAAAGGAATGGGATGAAAATTTGATCTACATAAAACATTGTTATAATAGAGCAGTCCACACTTCTACTGGTAAGTCACCTTTTGAATTTTTCTTTGGATATCTGCCACCTTCACCCTTGGATGTTTTATATGGACATCAATGAGGAGTGAGGGAGGACCTCACATGATATGCATTGAGAGTAGAAAATTTTGTTGAGAATATTAGGAAAATCCATTTGCAAGTATAGGAGACGTTGAAGAAGTCACGGGAAAATACAAGGCTATACATGATAAACATAGAACCAAGAAGTCATTCAAAGTGGGAGACAGATTTTAGTTACATCTAAGGAAAGAATATATGGTCTTGGTAAGAATATCAAGCCTCTACGGTATGAACCTTTTAATATATTGAATAAGGTGGGAGATAATGCCTACAGACTTAGTCTACCCCCATACATGTGCATTTATTCAATTACAATGAATGTGAAGAATCTCAAACTTTACGAGCCTTCCATGATGAATCAGGAGGAGTGGTTCCTCCCTTCAATAAAGGACTTATCACCAGATTCTCAAGCAGATTTGGCAGAGGACACGGTTTTGCAGAAGCGGTCCAGAACTACAAGATAGGGGCAGCATGACCTTTGGCAGATTGGGTTGAAAGGAAAACTTCCAAGCAAAGCAAAGTGGTACTCCAGGGAAAAGGTAGAGGAAAAAATTCCTCACCTCATTCTGTAAATATTTTGGGGACCAAAATCCTCCCTAAATGGGGAGGTATGATCCAGAGTGGATCATTATATAATTTTTCATCTATCTCAATGTTTTCAGAGTGGAAGAAATTGGAGAAATCAACTTGAAGGGTCATTTTAATGGAAGGTCCCAATTTGGAAAATTGGGGTTTGAAACCTTCTAGAACCATTTTGAGGCATAAAACGACATTTTTGGGGGTAAAAAATTTCTAATCATTAGCAAATCCCTTGACATTATTCTACACATTGAGACATTTCCAATGGTGCAAATATCACGCCAATTGGAGCTCGTATGCAAAAGTTATGCTTCCCACAACTTGACCTACCATGTTTACCACCACGGTACGAGTGGATGCCACAACAGCCCCCATTACATTACTCACGCACATGGGGCTAGACATGTATGGACTTTAAAGAATATTCTAGAATGTCCAAAACCTTATCACAATTGAGGGTTGAGGAAGCCAAAACCCTACCCCTAGATGGCTATCAAACAATGTTAAATACCGGGTTGCTAGTAGGAGAGGAGTTCCCTTATTTAGCATTGTATCTTTTCCATAGTTGAGAAGAACACCTATGAATCGTATTTTGAGAGCATAACAAAGGAGGAGAGATTTGTAGCATCCATACAGACCACAGTGTCAAAGGAAACTCCACAGAGAGTGCCTTCTTCTTTTTACTTGCATTTGAAGAAAAGAGAGTAGAGCAACATCACCTTCTAGCTGGGTTTTCTCCTGTATTGGGTTTCCCAGGTTATATCTTGTGTTTATTTGTGGATGGTGTGTCAGTATTTATTTATGTTCTCTATTTTTCTCATTTCATCTATTTCATACATTTTAAGTAGAAAACTAGTAATTAAAGAATCTGATATCTAAAATAAATTAACCCTCAAAATAAGGATTTTAGTATTTTATTAGATTTGTTGTGACGAACTGCCCAATGGAATATTCACGACAGTTTACAGATCAAATCCAGTGGTCAATGCCTAAGAAGAAGAAAAGGAAGTAGAATAAGAAGAGGAAGATGATGAAGATGAAAAGGAGTCAAAGGAGGAAGAAGAGGAAGTAGAGGAAACAAAGGAGGAAGAAAGGGAATTGGGTCAGAAAGAGGAAAAAGAAGTAGAGCCAGAAGTGTCGGTCCATTTCGAGCCCTCTAAATCCTTCTCTTTTGGCGAAGTCTTGAAGAATTCTCTAAATGCCTCCCCTCCTCTTATAAGGGGAAGGAAATCCAATCAGGACTAGATAGCTTATGAGGCATAAATGAATATTCTCTTGGGATGTTAGGAAACTCTCGACGTTCCCTTGATTGAGGGGGGATTCTAACAAGCAAGTGATAATTTTGTTATGTTTTTGTGTTTCTCTCTATAATCAATTAGTAACAATCTATCCATGAACTCAAGAAATTGACATGAAAAGCCTCTATCCATGTGTTCTTTGAAGGGATGAGGAAAATATGCAAGATACTCAATCAAGATTGTTTTTTTTGTTTATTGTTAGCTATGCTACAACTCTTTTATAATCAAAATATTTTCCCATTTTGGTTAAAAAAAATAAAAATAAAATAAAAGTTGTGATCTAGAGAAGAGGTTATCCTTTAGCTACAACAAAAATAAGCCAAATGTAAGACATAATCCTCTTTAAAAAATGAAAAATAAATCCAATAAAAATTCTATATCAAAAATAAGAAAATTATGCGAAGAAATTTCCTCCAATGATTGAGAAGTTATCCTACACAAGCAAGCCTAACCTTCTTTGAGAGAAAATAAAACCTTGCTCTTCTTCGAGAGAAAAACCTTGGGTTGGAGAAGAAAGCAAAATTTGTTAAAAAGAGAATGAAAAATAATATGGTTTAGTTCAAGAAGAGGGATTTTGTTGAGAAATAAAAAGGAGAATGTTGATGAGCCTAGTAAGTGAATTTAAAGTTGTGATTTAGTTTTATATTTACTTTATTATTTATTATTATGTTATAGGAAGATATTAAATCTTTTAAGTAAGAATAAAACACAATTTAAATATTTATCATTTTGAATTTGAATTGCCCACAATTTTTTACAATAATATTTTTTTAATTTCATATATATATAAAATAAACTTTTAAAAATAAAAGTGAAAATATCTTAAAAAATTTTAAAAAGCAACATGATAATACAATGTTTGACTAATATTTATTTAAAAAATATTATTAAAACAAATGTTGAAATAAACATTTTTTTATCCCAATATAATATTAAAAAAATAGTATTAAAACAAATGTTGAAATAAACATCTTTTTTATCCCAATAATATAGTATGCTCATAAATAGTACAAACCTATATTGTACCAAAATTGATACTCATAGTGTGAAGTAAATGGAAAACAAATTTTGAGGTTTTTTTATTTCAATGAAAATTCCACATTATATTGATAATAATATAATTTGTTTACAAAATCAGTACATCACTAGTATAGATGTCTTTTTTATGGGCAGACCCAAAATAGGTGACAGTCTTATAATCAAGTCATAATCCTTAAACCTGTAAAGGATTTCTTCTTCGTCAATACTACAAAATGTACTATAATCATGGCCAAAAGTACTCTCTATCAAAGAGGGTAAAGAAAACCAACAGCAGACCCAAAATGTACTAGCACTAAGGAAGTCTAATAGATAATCAATAAATATTTAAAAAGAGTGTAGGGCCTTCATGGCCTCCTTCCCATTGAATGTAAGCAATTTTCCCTCAGCATAAGTAAAGAGCCTTTTTTGAAAGACAACCATCTTCCTTGATTTCTTCCCTATATATGTGTGCAAAGGAGATAGATCTGAAAAGAGGGATGAGTTCAGTCATTCTATCCTTCTAGCCATCTAAATTTGCCACCATAAGTGATCCTTTTTTATTAAGCCAATCGATGACAATCTTGGAATCCCCCAAAACATGTAAGTCATAAACTGTAAGTCTTGAGGCAAGAGTCAAAGTAGCCCAAGCTCCCATGAGCTCTACCCTGGAATTTGTTTCCCTTCCACAGTTTAAAGTCCATCTATACTCTTTATGGTCATCTACCTTTAAGACACCACCAGCACCACAAAGAGTACCATTCTGTTGAGCAGCCCCATCAAACCATGCATGAGCTTTATCTATAGGAAGGATTGTAGATGTAAGCCTTGGTATATAAACTTTTTGTTTTTTCCCCATTTTGTCCACAACTCCTAGAGCAAGATAAAAAATTCTCTACATAGATGGGATCTTATCCTCAGAGATTAACTTATTTCTCTCCAACCAAATGTTCCAACATATATAAGTAGGAAGAGCTTGTAAATTAAAATTCCGAGATGCCCAATTTTGGAAGCAATCATTCATCGAAGTGCCATTCCAACCATAAGTAATATTTAGAGCCTTTTTCACTTCCTCCCAAACTGATATAGTAAAGGAACAATTTACAAATATGTGTTTACCTGATTCTCTCTTAACTTTGCACAAATAACATAATCCAGGCCCCTTCCAACCTCTTTTCTGCAAATTTTTCCATGTTAATATTTTGTTTTCAGCTAAGAGTCAGACAAAAAGCTTTAGCTTCAATGGGAAATCTCATTTCCATAGTTTCCTCCTCCATCCCCTAGCTTTTATCTCCACAATTTGTTTGAGAGGGCTTCATAAACATTCTTAATAGAAATTTGTCCCAACATATCACCTCATGTCCATATTAATTCATCTAGCCTGTCCACTAAAAAGATACATGAATCAATCAAATTCTTTCTGAAGTTATCCCATTCCACTACAAGATCCTCCTCTAGACCCAACTCAACACTGCTAATCTAGCTTTGGCCTATCGTGCCTCTCGCTGTGATTTGGCTCGCCTAAAATAAGAGATGGATGTTCCTTTGGTTGAATCTGTTTACCAATTCCTTCATTAAAAAAGAGTATTGTCCTGGGCCTAAGATAACATCTCTCCCAACTGAAATAGAATGTCCCGATCCCCACTTCCATGCCATCCATTGAACAATAACTGGTAAGGTATTTCAAATATTTTTCCAAGACTGTGATCCAAAGGACGAGACCTCTTTCTTCGATCGCAACCATGACAACATTGATCCATGCAGAAAATATTTGTCCTTGATCACCCTTTTCTGTATTATTGGCTTCATCAAAGATCGCCATAAGGTGTTTGTTACCAAATCTCTGTAGAAAACAAAGATATTTCATAGGCCCCATCCTCCATAGTGTTTGGTTTTTGTTATGGATTTCCAACTACATAAATGATAACTTCACTTGATTTTGTTTCCTGACCAAAGGAATGAAATACTCAACTTGTGAATCCTGTGGAGAACCGAAATTGATATATGAGCAAGGGCCATCTAGTATATCGGTTGGCTCTCTATAACCGCTTTTATTAAAACAAAGCAACCCCCCAGGGAGAGCCATCTATTACACCAGTGATTTATCCTGGTCTCGAACTTGTCAATAAGCCATTGCCAATCCTTTGTCTTATAACTATCATGCTTCAGCATATACCCCAAATATTTAAATCCCACAATAAGCTCTTTACAGGAGAAAAGGAGTAAATATTTTAAAGACAGTAAAGTTTCCATAGAGACTCCTGAATGCAAGAAAACTGACTTATGTACATTTATCACCAATCCCGAAGCCCGACAAAATACATGGAGAATAAATTGGATTTTCTCCCATTCAGCAAGGGAAGCTCTTGACATTATAAGGATGCCATCAACAAATATAAGGTGAAGAACCTTTATCAATCTGGAAACCTTTATCCCTGTGAGAGTTTTGTCAGCTTATGCTTTCTTTAAAGAAATACTAAGACCTTCCATAACCAGGATGAAGAGTAGGGGCGACAGCGGACAACCTTGTCTAAGTCCTCTGCTTCTCTTGAAGAAATTAGAAGCCTCTCCATTAATCAAAATTGCATATGTTGTAGAGGTTACACAAGCCATAATCCAATTAGTTGTTGATAGTCCAAAGCCACATTGTAGAAGAATTAATCTTAGGAAATCCCAATTGGTACAATCATAGGCTTTTTTTAAATCAAGTTTGAGGATTAAGGCTTGAAGTTTTTTATTTTTAATATTGTGTAAACATTCTTATGCAATACCGATTGCATCAAGTATTTGTCTTCCTTTAAGAAAACCCAACTTCTCTTCTGAAATTGATCTAGACAATATTGGCCTGATTCTCTTTGCAATAACTTTAGCAATGATCTTGTAACATAAGTTACAAAGTGCAATAGGCCGAAAATCATTGAATGAATATGGATTATTAACTTTGGGAATCAAATCAAGAAAAGTTGAATTAATTGAACTGATAACCTCCCTTGTGATTCTTGTTTCTTCAAGCATATCTAACAAATCCTATCTAACCAACTCGAAAAAGTTAAAGAAAAATTCAACAGTCCATCCATCAGGACCAAGACTTTTGTCCTTAGCAAAACCCTTTGAATCTCATAGATTTCATCCTTCGAAACTGCCTTTTCTAGTGTAAGTACTTCATCCTCACTCACAAATTTTGGGAACAACCTGACAAAGTTGATATGATCTTCAATATTGTTCTGGCATGTATCACTAAAGAAAGACTTGAAGTATTTAATTGCTTCTTCCTTGATGGTTTGATGCCTCGAATGGATGCCCCCTGTATCATCCTTTATCTACCAAATGTATTTTTTATTCCTTCTATAGCTTGCGAAGCAGTGAAAAATCTTGGTATTCTTATCACCGCTTTTAATCCATATCGCCCTACTTTTTTGACACCACCTTTCTTCCTCCACTAGCAATAATTTCTTCCTCTCCACCTCAAGTGTGTACAAATATTGAACAGGGGTATCAAAACTTGTAACCTGTGTCAAATGTTTATAACTGAAAACAAGTGCCTCTTCAATCTTAACCACGTCTAACTGATCCTGGAGGCACTTCTCCTTAGCCCACAATTTAACTCGAGCTTTTAAAAGAGATAGTTTCCCTACCAGTCTCCTTTGTGCTCCTATAATAAGAAGAAGACGTGGATCACTCCAAACATCCCGAACCATCCAAGCAAAGGAATCATCGCCAATCCATACTGGGTTTAACTTAAAAGGATATGCAACCGCCAAAATCCCAACACCAAACTCAAGGAAAATCGGTGCATGATCAGACATGAATGGGTATTCAACCTAGGTCATTTACCTCAGAGTGGAGGCGATGAGATCCTCCCCTACGTAAATCCAATCAAGGAATTTTTCTATACTACCAGCACCGGACCTACCATTCCGCCACGTAGGAATGACCTCGGCTAGAACAACATCCACTAAGTTGTTTTTTAAAAATAGTGATTTAAAAAAACCCGCCAAAGAGTCAAATTGTGTTGATTGCCCCCAAACCTCCTCAGAAGAATTTGTGAAATTCATATCTCTAGCAATAACTATGTCTTTATATGCTAATAAACCTATAACATCCACATAATCCCAGAAATCTTTGCGGTCCTGATAGGGCCCGTAAACATTCAGTAGAGTTATCTTTTCGTTGTCCATTAGGGAAGTTCCTGACAAAAAAATACCACCATTGCTTAGATAAGGATCAAGAAAAAAAAATTGGATCCCAAGATTCTAGAAGTCCATGAGAAGTCCCCACGGAACTAACAACACAGATCGTTAAGTCAGGTCTGATCTTATTCATAAATAATCTTGCCTTATCCACGACCACCAAAGTTTCTTGTAGGAAAATAATGTTTGGAGAAGTCTTAGACAAGAGTCTACGAAGGGAGGCCAGTTTCAGGGGTCCTCCTACCCCTCTGATGTTAAGGGAGATAAGGATCATGATTTATCCCTTGTCAGGGCTTTCATGCCTCTAAGCGCCCCTTGTTCAGTGATTGTAATTGGTAAAGTATCTGAAATAGAACTATTAGTCCCTGCCTTCCTGTGGGAACTTCTTGTTTTAATTGGCGAGACTTCAAATCCTAGACCCCTTGACCACACAGGGTCAGTAATAATATGTGCCCCATTCCCCTGGTTACCCTTAGAATTCCCTTGGACTGGCTGACTATCCACAGGAGGGTTTCCCAAAAAGGTCAGTAATGGAATACGGTTCGAATCCATGTTAAGTGAAGGAACTAAATCAGAAATCAATCTATCCAAAGTAGAATCACTAAGAGTCGACTCACTATAACTCGGAGCAATAAAAGAAACATCCTCAGTCCCAGACAGATTAATTGTATTAGCAGTAAACCTACATATAGGTGAAACCTCACATGAACTCAGAGTTTCATCCCCACCCAAAGCAGTGACCTCAGGTTCTAATAAATTGGTCTTATTAGAATCTAGAACCTTCCTTGGAGACTGTTCAAGGAAGAGGATAGAATTTAAATGTTCGCGCTCCCAAGCAGATAAAGATAAGTAAATCTTAGGGCAATAGTGTTTCAACTTACCTACAAAATTTGTCCTCGATGCAACATGACTGTCCTCAAAGCTTAGCCCCGGATAATCCAGTGGGTCTTGTGCTTCCTCCAACGGAGTGACACTATCACCAAGCAATTCATTCGATGAATCATCATCAACCAAAGAGACAAATATGTTTGGGCACTCCTTTATCAAATGACCAGTCCGTCTACAAATAGTATAGAGAAATGGTAGCCCCAAATAGTCCAAACGTTGTACAAACAGAAGACCCTGCCACTCAATCTAAAAAACTTCCAGGAGCCCCGCATGTACGTCCACTTCTACTACCACTTTTTCCATTATTTTATTCGGAGACCTCAAAGTTGTTTCTTCTATATTTAAAAAATGTCCAATGGAATTCCCAACCGCCTCTAGAGCTTTTAAGTTCCACAGTTGTAAGGGAAGACTCGGGAGGAGCACCCAAATATGCCGAAAACTAAAATATTATGTCACTAGATTAAAACTAATGCGCCACCTTTTTAACATCATGCTCCCTCCATCATAACTCCAAAACTTATTCAGGACCAATTCTGAATCCTCTGGACTCTTGAACACAAAACCCATCCATCCTCTCGGCAACGATAGCACCTCAGGAGAATATCCTAGCAAAGGTTCCCAGCTCCTAATCACCCACTTGTCAAGGGTTGAAACACAGTGAGAGTGATAAGCAAGTCTCCCAAATAAGGCACAAAGCACCAAGTTGCAGGACTCTTCTAAACTAATGTCCATTCCCATAACCAGCTTCCGCTTCGTTCTTTTTGGTTTCCACACCTTCACCATGCGCTTAACCCAGTTTCTTTGGTCTAGTCGGACAACTCTTTCAAACTCATTGCCTTTAACAGTCTGTGCTACCCCCGAACTCCCCTTCGCCAACCCTCCTGACCCTTGAACCCTCTTTGTAGGCGGAAAAACCCCGGTAATCCCTCCTGTGAACTCTGCATCGACTGGCGGAATACAAGGCTCCAAAGTGTTTACAAACTTGTGCAATGAATGAGGCTAGACATGTAATACACCCGCATTAACCTATGCATTAAATCTCTCATCAGAGTGACAGTATGTGTCTTTAATCCCACTGATCTCATCCACCGAGGATAAAAACCATGACCTCTCCCAATGCTCCTTGTTAGTTGCACTCATCAGTGCCCTGACTTCACTTTCCATTAGGGCAACACCTGGAAGTCGTTGGAGGCTCCACCAACATACACAATCAATTCTTAATGTAGAAGAGTCTCGTCATCATTAAAATGCTCTGGGAATCAGGTAGTTAGTTATTAAACGATAAGACAAAGTCACCAGTGTCGTAGTCAGGTGACCGGCTAGGTGGCTCACAACACTAACTCCATTCTTAGCACATTAACAAGATAGTTCCTCTGGCTCAGAATTCAAGTGAAACCAGATAGTTAGATTTTCATCTCCCAAAACTCTCTTCGTCGTCGCCAAGGGACTTGCTAACTAGACTTTCCACTCACCAGATCGTTAATCACCATCCCACTCACCTGTCAATCCACTTCGTGCTTGTTATTCTAACTCTTGCTTCAAATGTTCCAAGTAGATAGAGTTCCAAATCCCATCACCCTCATCGCCATCACCATGGAACCTGCAACTATTGTTCCCTCTCTCTAATTCAAAAATCACCTGTGTGAAGATGAGAAAGTCTCTCACCGTGAAATAAAATAGTGGAATCATGTAGAGAATTGCAACTCCTAAAAAAAATGCTAAAACGGAAAGAAACACTTGAAACCCTCTCACCGATTGTTGTAAAAATCCTCCACACTTTTAACATTTAACATTTCATCACTTGGTGTCTCAAGTGGCAAGTGTGTCCATGATAATATTTTTTCTAACGACTTTTTCCTTTAACTTTTATGCTTTAATTTTCTCGCCTATTTTTTCTAATGACTTTTGCCTTTAACTTCTATGCTTTAATTTTCTCACCTCTCTTTTATTAGTCTCTGCCAAGGGAATATAACAATGAGTTTGCCTTTAACTCTATATTAATTTTCTTTTAAATTTTATATTTATATACAAAATATAATATTTAACATTAGAAAAAATATATATATATATTTTTAATATTATATAAAAACTTGTTTTCTAAAATTTTATTGATCAATATACTGAAATGTTATTGTAGGATTCACTTCTTTCAATGTTTATAATTAATTATATAATTAATGTAATTTGACTATTCTGGCAGAGGGACAATCTTCCATCCTTCTATTTATTCGACAAGTGTAAAATTTAAAGTACATTAGACCACCAGCTAAGCCATCTTTCACTTACAGTTTTTTCTTCCTCGACTATTATCTAATCAAAGGTACTTTCTCCTATCTCGCAATTAAATGTTTGGCCGCCGGTAGTGACGGCTATGGCAACATCCGGCATAAGTAGTGACGGCTATGGCAGCATCTCCTATTTATTATGAAAGGATACTTATCATGCAAGGATCCATATAAGAACATGAACCAATAATTTTGAACTTGTAAAAATTATATATATAATTAAATCGTTTATAACTCAGGTTATATAAGAACAATATAAACCCTATTATAAGTGTTGTCACTTGGTTTGTATAAATTAAATATTTTATTGCTTCAACTTGAATGGATTATACCTATCGAGAATGATATTCTATACAAAAGTTTTAAATATAAAAGCGAAATTGATAAATTGGTTGGTTGTCTTTTTAGTAAGGAATTTGATTTCATTTATTAAGAATTTAAGAAATTTGATTTCATTTATATCATTTAAATTCTTGACCATTTTTTTTATTATTATTAAAAGCAAACTATGATATTTGTGTGAGAGGAATTAGAATAGGATATGAATATGTACATAATTTAATTTTAATTTTTGAACATTTTTATATATATATATATATATATATATATATATATATATATATATCCTTGGACTTTACTATAGAGATATTTACTTTTTAACAATATTTTAATGTTTATTAGTATTTTATGTTGTCATTGGTTAAACTTTCTATGAAATGACGATTTTTTCCGGGGATATTTGCCCGAAAATCTGGTGATAAATTGGTGATAAATTGTTGGAATCATAGATTTAAGTGATTATTTCTGTATAATCCGAGTGCCCAAGGGGTTTTTCAGCATGCTAAATCCATTTATGCATTCAAAAATAGATTTTGAACAACAAAAAATAGTGATTAGTGTAAATTTATATCCTCGGATTTCAGCGAAAAAAAACATTTCGTAGAACAATTAGCAATGCCCTTTATTTTTACAAACATGGTGGAAATCATCCGCGAGCATGATTATCCCTAAACCTAATGTGATCCCTTCTATCAAACATTTTTTTGTTCTTTATCCAGAAAGTAAAATAGATAGTTTATAGATTTCAATTATAAGATATAATTATTTGAAGAAATGACCTTTTCAAAAGAAATGTTTTAAGGTATATAAACACTTTATCTTTACACAAAGTGAAATAGATAGTTTATAAGAAAGGAATGATTTTTCTTATTTATTTATTTTGAAAATTAACAAGAAAAAGAACTTGTAATAACACATGCTATTTCAAGTTTATTTAATAATGATTTAAGTTAAACATGTTATATCACTTTTATTTAGTAATGATTTAAGTTATTGATTTA
>ML784211.1:410288-421888 GCA_009831015.1 Picea engelmannii | reverse complement strand
TATTAAGTATATTAAGTCATTTTTAATATTTCATCAAGTGACCATCAATATTATACATAATGAGCATCAATCACACATAAGATATACACAAAGACAGATTTTCATGAGGAAACCCATAAAGGGAGAAAACCTCTTCTTCTTTGAAATGATAGGTAGTATTTTAAGTTCTGTACATCATCTATGTTTGAGAACCAACTCAAAGTGAGGCTACTACCTCTATTTTACAAGCTCCAACTTGTTGAGAGCACCAACTCTCTGGTTTCTCTAGCACCGACTAGAAGGAAGCACCAACTCCCTGAGTGTTCCAGCACCGACTGGATGGAAGCACCTACTTCCACTTATACAAGCACCAACTTGTTTGAGATCACCAACTCTCTGCTTTCTCTAGCACCCACTAGAAGGAAGAACCAACTCCCTGAGTGTTCCAACACCGTCTGGATGGAAGCACCTACTTCCACTTATACAAGCACCAACTTGCATATAGAAAACTCTGTGTTTTCCCAAGCACCACCCTGCCACCCTTTTTTCTAGCCATAACTAGATGGAAGCTACAACTCCCAATATTCAAGCACCAACGCGAATATCAGATGACCATAGTCCACCCTAGCACCACCCTACCTCCCTGATTATAAATAAATGATTGAATAACCAACAACACAGATAAATCAATTCTTACCACTTCTTCTCTGTTCTGTAAATCTGGTCTTCTTCTAACTGTTCTACAATTCTTCTCTTGCTTCTGTCTATTCCTCATCTGTTACTCATCTCTGATTTTTATTTCACACTACGCATACTGTCGGTCTCACACTGCACATACTGTAATTTTCCCTTTCTTACAGTTCAACTAATTTTTCATTCAGAATGACCAACCCCACATAGTCACTTTGTGTTTCTTTTATACACTACAACCCCTTCAGTTACCCCTCCAATCCCTAGAACAATGCTTCAGCAACTGAAATGCCAACCGTCCAAAAACCATGATTCAGTTATGCTAACTGAATTGTAATTGAACAATTAATCATGAAGAGCAACAGTAGCCCTTCGATCAAATTTCCAAGTACCCAACACCGTTGGATTACAAGCACAGGGTCTCGCGTTGATTTCGCCATTTCGCATTTCGACATTTCAACATTCCTGTGGTGAAGAGTCTTGACTCTTCATGTTACGATTGCCGAAAAGGAGCTTAGCTTGGTGCTAGCTCCTCCCTCTCACATGACCATTGATGGTGACCACAGCCTACACCAAAAGGTGTTTTTCCCTTCGAGTCATCGTGACTCTAACATTATAAAATTCATGATCACAAAATCTCTGAAGTGATCGGACGGTTCACATAACCCACTGAGATGGACGGTTGATAGGATTTTAGAGTTTTTCCTTTCGGGTTTTCGAGACTCACAATAGTCCCTTTCAACATTTCGGAGTTCGAGACTTCGTGATGGTGGAGTTTCAGCTTGCTATGTAAAAACCCCAAAATATAAAGTTCTGATGTGACGTAAACCTGTTGACGTCACACGTGGATTGACACATGTTGAATAGCTACCACGTGTCACTTTGATTCGTGACTTACATGTGCCTGAAATGTTGAATCAGCTTGACACTTGTCATTTCCTGATTGTGCCACGTGTCCTTATCTGACGTGGTTTGTTGATGTGTTTGTTTCGAGATTTCAAGGTTCGCTACTTCAAAGGTTAAAGTTCCTTTGATCTTTGATTTCCCAATCTGTGAAACTCTGAAATGGAGTCTTTGACATGATCTGACCTTTCGCATTTCACGATTTCATCATTCTTGTCATGAGTGTCCTTGACACCTCCAACTCCCAGTATCCGAAACTCCGAAATGGAGATTAAGTCGTGGTTTCGCATTTCGCGTTTTTCTGTCGTGAGTTGCTTCCTTGACTCCTAGAGTTTACACTTCTGATCTTTCCATGCGATCATCGTTGCACTGCTGGTCTTGCCACTTTCTCTTGTTCGTCATCGTCGGGCTGAGCTTACCATCAATGACAAACAAATACTCTGCCTTCTGTCTGCCCGTAATAAATATGCCAACATATAGTTTTCCTTATCTTCGAGCAAGATTATCCTCCTATAATTCCTGCAAAATGTAAAATACTTTTACAGTTAATTGGTATCTATATGAGGATTTTATAGTAATTAGGGTGGGCGGATTAGAGGAGAAACATTACAAGGTGATTTCTCTTCTAATGCTTGGAATTGTTTCTTTAGGATGGGTGAAGAATTAGATCAAATTAGTTATATTTTGCCTCAAAAAAATGAAAACCTTACTTTTCCATACCAATTGATATTTCCTCATATGTCATCAAATAACAAGAAGGCATGACCCAAAATTCAATAAATATTAAGGTTCCATGTGTTTTAGATAGATAAGGTATGATGTATTATTTGTATCATGTAATTTCAAAAAAAATAAGTTGCATTTTCTCATATTCCTATTTGCATTATCCAAAACTAGATGTAGAAAAGTTAGCAAATTGTAAAATCGGGAGAGAAGTGCAAAAAAATCATGATGGAATACTGCCACATGTTGGAAATGAGGGTTAAATAAAAATAAAAAAATAAGAGGTTCATTCACAACCTTCCTAACATAATGAAAATGTAAATTAAAACTCCATAGTGATCAACCGACCTTTTATTCCTCAAAAGGAAGTTGTCAACTTGGATGGAAAAGAAATTGCGAAAATGTAAATTAAAACTCCATAGTGATCAATTGACCTTTTATTCCTCAAAAGGAAGTTGTCAACTTGGATGGAAAAGAAATTTTTATCAATCTGATTAACTTAGCTATTAAGTAAGCAAGTTTGATTGACATTGATATGGTGGTTGGTGATTCAAATATGATTAATGCTTCCATGGAATGAAATTGCAAGTATGAATGAGAAGAGAGATTTGTTTCAAGATGGATCCCTCTCACAAGAACATGACAAACCATAAAGTTTTCAATAAAAATGAGAGGGAATGTGTTTCTCTTGATTCATTTAGATTTAGTGAAAATGAAGACACGATTCATTTAGAATTAGTGAAAATGAAGACATAATATATCATAATGATAACAAAGATGAAAATTATCTCAAAAAAAGAAAAGGGAGTTAACAAAAGGAAAAGTGAGAGCATTTTAGAGGGTCTAGAATCCAAGAAGGCTAAGATGGATGAACATAGTTGTCAACATGTTTTGAAGGATCCAAAAATCAACATTGGTAACTTAGAGGTAGTATATGTCCCTATTAATTCATATAAAATGAAAAATGTGGTTGAAATGCCTCAAATGTCGATGGATGAACATAGTTGTCAACATGTTTTGAAGGATCCAAAAATCAACATTGGTATCTTAGAGGTAGTATATGTCCCTATTAATTCATATAAAATGAAAAATGTGGTTGAAATACTTCAAATGTCGGTGATTTTATTCCTTTGTCTATTTCTTATGGCCAAAATATAGAAGTAAAAGACTATGAGTTTATAACTTGTGTACATAAATTCAGGACCCCTTTTCATCAAGGACCTATTATAATTAGTTTTTCTCATTTACTTGGAATCAATGATACAAATGCATCCAAGGATATAAACAAGCTGAAAATATTTCAAAATCTATTCCTTTAGTTTTGCAATCTAATGAGGTATGATCTTCAAGTTCATAATTTTTTTATCAAATGTCTGAAATTAGAAAGAGGTTAAATAAAATTGAAAGAAAAAATATATTTTAGATCTCCCAAAAGAACCAACTACTCCTAGAGTGTTTTATCAGTGGTCTCAAAGACGAGATCAAAGAACAATTCTTAATGTCCCACCTCGTTGCTTGGATGGAGGCCTCTCAACTAGGAAAAAGGTCCAAGTGGTGGTCATAGCATAAAACAATCATCCTAATTTTATTTCATGACCATGTCCCCCTCTTATCTCCACCTCCTTATTATCCCTTATAGTTCCACAAGTTGACCTAGATAGAAGTGGTAGAACATCAATGTTTTGGCCCCTATTATCATTGTGATGAAATTTTTTCCAAAAGTCATAAATGTAAGGAACAAAAATTATTTTTCATAGATACGACTACACCCAACATGTCCAAGGAAATTTTAGAGGAAGACATGGTTGAGATAGATATAGTAGAGATTACGCCTAATGAAGTACCCACTCAGCAAGCTTCGTGTGAGGAGCCCCAAGTTTCCCTCCATGCTTTATCGAGAATTACAACACCCTGGACCTTGAAGTTGGTTGGATATATTAAGTAGAGTAATGTGATTGTCTTAATCAACAACAACAACAACATGCCACAATTTCATCCATCATCGAGTTGCAAAAGAAACACATTGTTATGTCCATGCAGTTCATAATTTTCAAATCATGATAACCAATGTAGGTACTATGGTGGCGGAAAGTGTGAAAATTTGAAACTCCAAACACAAGACTAGTTCCTCAAAAGAAACATATTTTCCATTGAAATGAATGGGTATGATGTAGTTTTGGGACAAAAATGGTTGTCAACATTGGGTATTGTTACAATTGATTTCAAGGAGTTATACATGAGCTTCACTAAGGGACATAAACACACCCTCAAATGTCTCCAAGTTGGTTCACTAGAAATTATTGATTCTGACCATATGGAAAATCGCTTCAAGAATGGTCTTTATGACATCATTACCCACTTTAATGCCAATCAATTTCTGGATAACACTCTCAAAGATATTCATCCTTATTTTTAGTTGGTTTTGGAAAAACATCACTAATTCTTTGAAACACACTATGATCATGCATGGAGATCATGATGATTGAATTCCATTGATTCCATACATTCAATTGCCCATGTGCACCCTTATCGCTATCCTTTTGCAAAAAAAAATGAAATTGAAAAGATAGTGTAGGAATTGTTAGATGTTAGATGTAGGAATTGGTGCATGTGTCTGGACTTCTATTCCCTTAACAAGTTGATAGTCAAAGATAGATTTCCCATTCCAAGTATTGATGATCTCTTGGATGAGCTTCATGAAGTGTAATTCTTCACTAAACTTGATCTTCATCATAGTTATCACTAAATACATATGAAACAAGTAGACATTCCTAATCTTGTCTTCTACACACATAGAGGACATTATGAGATTTTGGTGATGCCTTTTGGGATTTTCAATGCCCCATCCACTTTCTAGAGCCGCATGAACAGGATTTTTTGGTCATGTTTGTGTAATGTTATTCTTGTCTTCCTTGATAATATTTTGATTTACAACAAAATTTGGGAGTCACATGTGGCACATGTGGATCAAGTATTATAATTGCTCAAGGATAACCACTTGTACATCAAACATTACAAATTCTCTTTTGGAACTTTTGAAGTGGAATATTTGGGTCACATTATTGGTTGGAATGGGTGTGAGTAACCCAAGGAAAATTGAAGCAATGAAACACTAGCCATGCCCAAATACATTGAAAATCTTGCATGGTTTCCTTGGTCTCACTAGCTACTAAAGAACATTTATTTAGGGATATGGTAGAATTGTTACTCCATTAACTTCCTTACTAATAAAAAAATGTCTTTGTTTTGGATAATGCAGTTGAGTGGGCCTTTTAGGCCTTAAATAAAGCCATGTGTACTACCTCAATCTTAGTAGTGTTGAACTTCACCAAGACTTTCATCCTAGAATGAAATGCCTCCATCAAATTTATTAGGGAAATGTTATTTCAAGAGGGGCACCCACTAGCATTCACTAGTATATAATTGTGTGATGGGAACTTGGGCTAGTCTACATATGAGAAAGAAATAAATATTATCCATCTTGCAATGGTTACCATGCCCTTGCCTCATTGGGAGGCATTTTCAAATGAAGACAAATCATAGGAACTTGAATTATTTTTTTGGAACAATGTTTGTCTTCGCCTAAGAAACAAAAATGCACCACCAAGATGTTAGGCTATGATTATGAGATCATCTATAAGAATGGAAAAGAGAATGTGATAGAAGATAAATTATCGCAAAAATATGAGAACAAAAGGTCCCTATTTGATTTATTCTTACCTATATCAAATTAGATTGTCTAGGCACAACAAGAATGGTTGGTTAATTCCAAAGTTGTTCAACTCATCCAACAACTAGAAAAGGCCCCAAACGTCCTTATAGGATATACTTGGTAGCATGACACCTTACAGTATAAAGAGCATATGTATTTGGTGTCTCACTTTCCTTTAAAATCATGGGTGTTAGAGGAATTACATTTCTCTCCCACCATGAGACACTCTATATAAAAAAAAAAAACATATGAACATGTTAACCATTGATTCTTTTAGAATGGGCATGAACGACACACACACACACAGCCGAAATGTGACACATGTCAAAGGAACAAGAGTGAAACAGTAAATACCCCTAGCACATTGCCTCCTCTATTGTTCCTTTCTACCATTTGGACTAAAATTTGTGTGGATTGGGTAGTGGGGTGCCTTAAAGAAAACAATAAATATGTAATCATTATGGTTGTTGACTTCCTTTCCAAATATACCCACTTTTGTGCCTTGCAACATCTATAAGTCATCCACCATTAAAGAAGTTTTCAAGGATCATATTTTTAAATTACATGGCATGCCTAGTTATGTTATGATGGATTGTGATCCTACCTTCACCAACAAATTCTAGAAAGAGTTGCTTAAATTAAAGGCACTTAATTAAAAATGAGCATGACTTATCACCCACAACTAAATGGTCAGTCAAATATGAACAATAAGCAACTGGAGAATTATTTGTGATGTTTTGCATCATATTGATAAGGCCAGTGGGTTCTAATGGCTTCCCCTTGCAGAATGGTGGTATAATACCACCTATAATTGTGCTACCAACATGTCACCTTATGAGGTTGTTTATGGACAAAACCCTCCATTTTTAGTCTCATTTTTACCAAGCACATCCAAGATTTAAGAAGTGGATGTCAATCTTACCATCGTAGATAACATTATCCATACACTTAAAGACAATTTGGTCTTGTCTTAAAATAGAATGAAGAAATAGGTAGATCAATGATGCTCAGAGAACTACTTTAAAAAAATGGATCAAATGTGTATGCATCTCTAGCCATATAATTAGACATATCTGAAGGAAAATACCATCAAAATTTAGTGCCCAAGTTTTATGGCCCCTATTAAATCCTTAAGTGCATTGGCTAAGTTACCTATTGATTGGTTCTCCCAACAAACTCCAAGATCCACCCAATAATTTCATGTGTCTTGTTTGAAGAAAATGGTAGGCCCAAATTGTTGTGTATGGACTATCCTTCACAAATTTGATGTATATGGTTTCATTTGGTTATAATTAGAGGAAGTATTGGATAAAAGAGAGGGTTGACTATGCCAACACATTATAGAGGAAGTCTTGATACAATGGAAGGAAACATAATGAAAAGATGGAACCTTGGAACCAACAAAGGTTTACAACAGTTTATACACCTCCAACCTTGAGGATAACATTGTTTTTGAAAGGGAAGTGCATGTTAGGGCCCTACCCTAAACTCATGTTGATCAAAACAATTGATCACTTAATTTTTTTTCTCTTTGGAGTAACAAAAAAACAAAACAAAAGGAAGAATTTGTGCATGCTCATCAACTCATGGTGTAGCCCTCAACCTCAAACTCATCATGCATTTTGTGTAATTAAAATATGAGTTTGTATGCCCAAGATACTCATGATTTTTTCTAGAATTCTGACAAAGAGATTGCAAGAAGAACCTCAAAGAATGAAAAAAATTCTAAGTTTTGTGTCCTTCTTCCCCTCTCCTTTTTCAACTTACATTTCCCTCTCCTTTCTCCTCTCTTCTCATACTTATTCATTTTAACACTTTCCATCTCCTCCCCATCTCCATACTTAGCCATTTTTCCTTCCTTATCCCTTCGCTTCTCTCCATACTCTTATCATACTTAGCCATTTTTCTACTTTTCATTCCTTACTCTCCTCTCTCTCTTACTCTCCTCTCCATACTTAAACCATTTTTCCCTCTTCCACTCTAGTCTCCATATTCCACACAACCATTTTTCTCTCTTTCATTCCTTACTCTCCTTTCCTTACTTAGCCATTTCCACATTCATTTTCATATTCCCATTTTCCATTTTCACTTCCATTATTTCATTTTCCATTTTCTTTCTTTTTACCTCTCCCATTTTCTTCTTATTCTTCTTATTTTCCATTTTCTTTTTCTATTTCCCTTTCTTGTACCATATTTCATGTAATTTGATTATATACCTCCCCAACACTTAGCATGTTTTCCTCTTCCAACACTTAGTCAAATATTTCATGTATTGGAACAAGTCCCAGGTCCTCTTATTGTTTCCTCCACAATGCATTTTTCACTTACCTACCTCCTTTACCTCCACGTTCTCGTAACTCCACAAACCCTACATTTATTTTATTATTATTATTTCCTATCCTAAGTTTCTTCCCGCTTTTCATGGACCTACCATACTGGGACATGTGGCAGTGACATGGACCCATCTGTTAATGACACATGGCAATGAGGTGGACCAATCCATTAATGACACATAGCAGTGATGTGGACCTACCCATGGGTGACACATGGTAGTGACTAGGTGATGACATGGACGTTGACTGGGTTATAAAAATTTTGTTAAGTCATTAAATTTCCTAAGGCACAAGAGCTACACCAAAGTATCTATAGTCTCCTTTATTCCACATGAAAGCTATGTAAAAATTTTCATTATAAACATTAAACTCTTCATCACCACAATGCATGTGGGATTTAAAAGGGCGAATTTTAATGAAGGGCTAGAATTGATCCACGAATTTGATGGACAACTTATGATCAACGATCTTCAGAAGTTCATAACTCAAGATCTGGGTGTCTGTTTTGGGCCAACCATACCTAGTTAGAAAGGTTACTCGATGAGGAAGACAATGAAATATGTCTCAATGGATGAATTTGGCAATAATTATTCTATAAATTGAAAGAAAAATTATCTTTGTTTTCATGTTTTGTTGGTAAATTTGTTTCGAACCTTGACTTCCCGAAGGATATAACTTGATATCCAAAACGAATCACACTCACGAAGACTCGTTGGAAAGTTGGGAAGATGAAGATTACTTTTAGAGTGGTTTCCATGGCTACAAAATCAACTATCATGTTCAAAAAAGTAAAACATAGTCCACTCTTATTTAAGGCAGTCAGCTTCATGTTTTGGAATTGAAAATTTATTAAATGTCCTTTAAAGGGACAAAGTGGTTCCCACTTGGAAGCACAAATTTCAATGATATAAGTCATTAATGAGACTTCAACAAAGCATTGATTAAAAAAGGAAGCATATGGAAAATTCTAGAAAGATAAACCCTAACTACTTCAAGAATAATGAGACCAGATTTTAAAAAGGCAAGAGAAGGCACCATAAAAGGTGTGGCAGTCAGAAGTTTCTACAGTGGTGAAGAGTCTATAAGAAGCAAAGATCTATCTTTTCGAGATTCGGTGGATTATCCTGATAAAAATTTTCTCTCTACATATTCTTCAATTCTGTTTCTTTCCATCAAATATTTCATGAATGTATGGAAAACAGGAAGATTGTGTTATGTCCCTTTCCAAGTGATCACTCTAGATGGATGGTATAGTAGCCTAGTTGACGCCTGTATGCTATAGACTGCAAAGAAAAGGGGGTCAAGGTGATTATTTGATGTCACTGGGTTAAAGAAGGTTATATTTTTAAAGTGACATTGAGTAATTAATTAAAAAGGTGTTTTAAGTGACTTGAGTTTATAAAGTACAATTACTTTATTAAAAGGGTAAAAAGAGTCAACAAGGAAATAAAAGGAGAATGAGGGAGCCCTCTCTCATTATGCATTGTTATTTTCCTAAAAAGGAATTTGAGGAGATCTTGTGGCTTTTGGCTCTTGGGACAAAAAACCCTAGAGAGAAATATTGGTTTTAGTGGTGAGACTATCCACCTTAGTTGGTCGGGAGAGAATATCACTCATATTTTTTCATTGTGCTTCATTGTGGTTGAGATTTCATCATTTGGTAGCTATTTTTTCTTTGTAGAGGTCAATTTTTCATCTTGGGGCGGAGTTCTTGCTTATTGGTTGAGTTACATTGCATTGGGGGTCAAGTTTCGCATTGTGGGGGCAAGTTATTGGTTGAGGGGGCAATTTCTTCACTAATGGGCAAGTCTTTGGTTGATTGGAGGTCAAGCTTCACTTACTAACTGAGTTGCTTGTCTTCTAGGATGAGTTTCCTCTTGGCTGGGAGAATTTTTGACTTGTTGGGCCGAATTTATTCATGCTCGGGCCGATTTATACTTGTTGGGGGATGATTCTTATTTTCTAGGAAAATAATATCTTTGTTGGGCATATTCCCTTGAGTATGGGAAGTGATTATTTGTTTTTCTGGGACGATTTTAGTGTTTTGTTTGAGCTACCTTGTTAGGGGGTTTTCTTCATTGGTTGGTAACTTGGAAAAGGACATATTAGTCTTCAACAACCACCTACAACATTCTACCTCTCATGTTCCCACATATTTGTACTAGTTGTGTACTGAGGTTAGGCATATAATAAATTCGTAGTAATTATGTGTTGTTCATTGGTTTATTAGCAAGGTTAATTTAGTGCATTTTGTTGTTATATATTGTTTGTATTATTCATATTGTAATTGGCACCCAAAATCCCATGTTTATCCATTGAAAAAACCATAAATGATAACAACAACCAACAAACTAATTAAAAATGAAAGTACAGTGGGAGTTTACAGTAAGTTGGGGTTGTCAACAAAGTGTTTGACAAAATACCAACACCGGAAATAAGCTACAACAAACAATAGAGAGGTCCATTAGTGGAAATTGAGCATAACTACAAACTATTTGATGAAAACCTTGAGTGACAAAATAACACAAATATAACAACAACACGTAGATATTCATAGTATAAGTAGGTAAGGGTTATTACAGTGGTATTAGAGTTATTTTTCCTATGAGCCTAAGGGGAAAAACATTGAGGAGTTAATTCATATTGATTCCACTAAATTTCAGCAGTGATAACTTGTACTTATACCTTTAGTTGCAGCAATAGAGAGGAAAGTCTAGATCAAATATGGAGGATAGCATGAGGAATATCCATAATATTCTTCAATAGGGGAAACAACAGTTGATTTAGGCTATGGAAAGCCATCAAAAAAATGTAGGGAACTGTTATCACTGAAATTTCGTCTGCACATGGCGACAAGAACTCCACATCATCTGCACATAGCGACAAGAACTCTACATCATCAAAACAGCAATGAAGTCATTCATGGCACTATTCACAGCATTCCAGAAGGGTCAAATACTATACAAAAATTGAAAGACACTTCACATCAGTAAGGTGCGCGTGTATGCGCGGGATAAGAACGTGTTGTGCGCGCTTAAGCGCCCGATGCACGACTGTCCACATAAAAAGCCGCGCATCTGCTAATACGGCACATTAAATGCTTAAGTCGGCCTCCCAACCGCCAATAGACCTTCACCCGAGATGATTTGACATCCAGATCAGGGTCGGTCCTGCAAAAACGACGAATTTATGGCTTAAGCGAACCCTAAACTAGCCTGTGTCTACACCGGGAACTAGTTACGTGACCGCCTGGAAATGGC
>ML784211.1:391746-409904 GCA_009831015.1 Picea engelmannii | reverse complement strand
AGGTAGATTTTATTTCGTTTGGTTTTCTATTCTCTGTTAACCCATTTTGATCCACAGCAAACCTGTTCTGCCTTGCTGAGCCCAACAGGGCATGCTAGTGCTCCCATTCTTGCTCACTCGGCGACGATTCGAGCACGAACAGGAACAATGGAGCTAATGGTTCAAAGGGGGAGCAAACAGGACAAAAAGGACACGATGATGAGTTTTCAGCTTGTTTGAGGGAGTATCATGAGCTTGGTGTGACATTTCACGTAGCCATATCATTCAAGGATTTTTTCACCATCAAACATCCTAAGTGGTATGAACCCTAAGTATCAGTGGAAAAGAAGGTGAAGGTGCCAAGGAAAAAGGTATTAGTTTCTGAAGATTCGGATGCTTCTAAAAATGAGGAAAATGTTGAGTCTTTATATGTTTTTTATCTTCAAATGAGCACATGGATGCTAATGAGGCCTTAGAACCTAAGACCAAAAAGGAGATTTGGGAAGACAAGGAAGAATATAGCACTGATATAATTTTATTTCAACAAAATGAGATTGTGATTTGGGAGGAAGAAGAACCAATTAATGGCACTGTGATTTGGGATGAAGAATAAGCAAATGTTGTTTATGGTATGGGGGACACAAGTCTCTTTGATGTTAGCTTAGACACCTTCTTTGATAATCCTTATGGAGAGAAGAGTTTCCTTGATGAAGCAGTGCTTGATCATGATGCTATCCCACCTTTTGGATATTGCATGGTATCATCTAGTGAGCCAATTGGTTTTGATGTGGATTCAGTGCCTTATCCTATTTATGACATTTATGATGATGTGATTGTACCATAATATGACAAAGGTTGGGTACTTAAAAAATTTCCATGGGATATTGATATTTCTTCTCAGGGCCATGCATAGAGGATGAAAAATAAGAGGTTGATTTGGTGGATGAAAACAAATAAGAAATTTTTTATGAGGATGATAGTCCACATGAGTCCCATCATTGCATGGTATCATCCAGTGAGTCAGTTGGTGTTGATGGGGATAGTATTATTTCAAATGAAAGTCAATCAGAAAACCCCTTGTGTGACATCCCACACCATATTGATGAAATTGAACAAATACCCTTAGCATTGTGTGATTTGGAGGACCGATCATTGGTCACAGAGAAGAAAATTGTACAAGTGTTGACAAGGGCAGATGGTGCTCATATGTTCACTAAAGATCTTATTTGGAAATATCAGATGGACGAGAGAAAAAAAAGAGTTGTAGGTGGAGTCATTGGTGCTTAATTGTGCATAATAAAAGAATCACTAGAGCAGATGAAATCAGATTACTTACAATTGTTCATGGGTAGGGACCCTTCTCTCAAGTTCATTGAAGACAAGGAAAGGGAGGTTGAGGATCTTTGTTACTAGTTGAGTTTGACATGTTATTTATTACTTATAGTAGAGACTCCATCATATTTGGCAGCCATGACACATGAGGGCTTGAGTGGCACCCATGATTTGAGGGAGGAGCCTCTTGTGATGATCCCGCATGAGGAGCATGAGGAGTTGCAGGTGCCTGAGGAGAGCTATGAAGAAGATGGTTTTGACTATACTCATGTTTTGTGTTGCGTGGATTATGAACCATTTCTTTTGGAGATCCCACTAAAGGCTCAAGGCTTGGCTATGAAGGAGATAGTTGAGCACATTCCTTGTGGACTAGCCCGTGAGGAAGTATATGCAACCATGGATTCGATGGACAAGTAAATGACAGACATGGGAACACTCTAGGATACAAGTTCAAGCGACACCAATAGAGTGATGGATACAATAACGCATACAAAATACAAGATGGTACAGGATGATTCAGTGATAGGTAGCAGTATGCAAGGGTATACATTGGCACACAGTGGTCTACAATGGAGTTTCAGAGAGTTTCCTCCAAGGAGACCTTCTAACAGATACCTTGAGCATCCCATTGAGTTTGGTTTACCCAGGATGGGTGAGGGGATGGGTGAGATTCAGAGAGTAGTATATCCCTCGATGATCAATATTCATCTAGGATATCATCATATGAGGGGCAGAGAGAAGGATACTCATAGGTCTACTTCCTAACTTCTTTATGAGTTCTTGGTCATTCCCTTGGGGTTGACCAACACACTAGTCACTTTCCAGTCTTACAGGAAGTGGTAGTGACATCTATTGTTGTTATTTTATGCCCTCATGGTATACAACATGACGGGAGAGGATCATTACATCCAATTGGATGAGACAGCGGGCATTATGGCCATGATAGAGGTCTTTCATTTCGACCATGTGTTCAGTGCACAGGAGGAGATCGAGACTCTATTGGATCAATTCATAGAGATTTCAGCAGGCATTGGGAGAGGTGGACTTCCAATTTGGTAGTGGGATCCTGACATTCATCGGAGTGATGGACTACTTCAGATGATGATGAGGATGATTGACAAAGTCGTATCAATAATTGGTCTGCGTCATTGTGGGGATGTTGTGAGAGGAGTTATTGAGATTTTTTCTATGTGGCGAGGTATATTTTCCCTCACGATACTTAGGATCGAGTCTATCTATGAGTTGGAAGAATTTGAATTCACTGAGATGCTTTGGTGAGACATGATCCAGGATAGTGAGTTTAGTTCTTTCAGGGATTTCATCTTTGGGGTCTGGGAGAGGAGAGCACAGTCTAAGCATGGTGATCAAACGGTTATGATCAAAGGGGTGCAACGTCAATATGATGGTTCCTTACAGATATTAGCTTAGGACCCTGGGATTATAGTGTTTGACATATCGACAACTGATACATATGAGATGGCCAGTCTTCGCTTTCCATAGTTTACTCTTGGGGTGCTTAGGATTGGTTGTTTGGAGGAGTGGTCTTCTAAGGATTTGATCGCCTTTATGCATATCATGCTTGCCTAGCTTATCAGGGGTGGCCATGTGGGTTCTTGTGTTAGCACCTTGCAAATCAGTGCTATGGGTAGAGGGTGCTTCAAATCTTACAGGCTAGTTTGGGACCCTGGTGAATTTACCACTTACAGGCAGATCTGAGAGAGGTTCGAATGGAGGGATTTTGCGGAGGATGTGTTGGGAGATATATGGGAGTGTACGATTTTTCAACAGAGTAGGTCAAGGCACACTCATCCAATAGAGTTGATGTTTTTTTTGCCCATTTTTTAGAAAGAGTGGGAGAGCGTGTTAATATATTTCATCACAGGTTTATTGAGGGTGCAGGGAGGAGACAATATCTGTGTAGCGATTGAACATCTATCAGATTTCATGCACTTCCCAGTGATTTCTTCGGAGTATGGGGTAGCACGGGGGAATAGATATATATCGGGGGGAGATGTTTAGAGTCCATGAGTATCCCAAAGTCATTTCCAGTGATCAGGACAACATGTTTCATAAGGAATGTTGGAAAGAGCTGCTCATATTTGCACCCATAGGTTTGACTCCCAGTATTAGTTTTTACCCTCAAACAAATGGTCAAGTAGAGATGGTGAACCAAGAGGTCGAGAGGTATCTGCATGAATATGTGAGGTCATGGATAGAGTGGTTACATATAGAGGAACATTGATACAACACCACTCATAATATTTTTCAGACCACCCAAGATTAGAAGAGAAGGTATGTCGACAGGCATGGGGTGGAGCACAATTTTGAGATTGGAGACGTGGTTTTCTTGAGGGTGCAACTACATAGACCATTTCCATTGAGGAGAGGTGGTAGTGAGAGGATGAGGTTTCACCTCTATGGTCCCTACAGGGTGACCCATAGAGTTGGAGAGGTATCTTATGAGCTGGAGTTGCCATAGGGTAGCCAAATTCACAGTGTTTTCCATATGTCATGCCTCCAGAAGGTGTGGGGACCACATGTTACCACTTCCATTGATTTATCGCCACTAGATGAGAGGGTACATATGATATTGACTCTCGAGAAGGTTTTGGATGTCCAAGGAAGGATATTGAGGAGAAGAGTGATCGTGGAATACCGTGTTAGGTGGAGGGATTGGCCGATAGAGGATTCCACATGGGAGAGTAAGAAAATTTTGCAGCATCTTGGTTTGTGGTTGCTTGAGGGAAAGAAATCTCAGGAAGGGAAGACTGTGATGTCCCTTTCCAAATGATCACTCCAGATGGAATGTGTAGTAGCCTAGTTGACTCTCATATGCTATAGACAACAAAGAAAATGGGATCAAGGTGATTATTTGACGTCACTTGGTTAGAAAATGTTATATTTCTAAAGTGACATTGAGTAATTAATTAAAAATGTATTTTAAGTGACTTGAGATTTTAAAGTCGCTTTACTTTATTAAAAACGTAAAAAGGGTTCGAAAAGGGTCAATGAAGAAATAAAAGGAGAATGAGGGTTCCCTCTCTCATTATGCATTGTTATTTTCCTAAAAATGAATTTGAGGATCTCTTGTGACTTTTGGCTCTTTCTATGAAAAACCCTAGAGAGGAATATTGGTTTTGGTGGTGAGACTATCCACCCTAGCTGGTTGGGAGAGAATATCACTCATATATTATCATTGTGCTTCATTGTGGCCAAGATTTCTTCATTTGGTAGCTAATTTTTCCTTATAGAGGTTGATTTTGCATCTTGGAGCCGAGTTCTTTCTTATTGGTTGAGTTACATTGCATTAGGGGTCAAGTTTATCATTGTCATGGCAAGTTGTTGGCTGAGGGGGTGATTTATTCATCGTTGAGTGAGTCTTTGGTTGATTGGAGATCTAGCTTCACTTGTTGGATGAGTTTCTTGTCTTCTAGGATGAGTTTTCTCTTGGATGTGCGAATTTTGGACTTGTTGGGCCGAATTTATTCATGTTGGGGATGATTTATACTTGTTGGGGTTGTTTCTTATTTATTAGGCGAATAATATATTTTTTCGGCGCATTCCCTTGAGGTTGGGTAGTGATTCTTTGCTTGGCTAGGATGACTTTAGTGTGTTGGTTGAGACACCTTGTTATTGGGTCCTGTAGGGGCTTTTATTCATTGGTTGGTAACTTGGGAAATGATGTATCAGTCCTCAACAACCACCTACAACATTCTACCTCTCATGTTCTCACATATTTGTACCAATTGTGTACTAAGGTTAGACATATAATAGATTCACAACAATTCTATGGTGTTCATTGGTTAACTGACAAGTGTAATTTAGTGCATTTGGTTGTTATATATTGTTTTTATTATTCACATTATAATTGGCACCCAAACTCTCATGTTTATCCATTGAAAAAACAATAAATGATAACACCAACCAGCAAACTAATTAACACCAATAGTAAAGTGGGAGTTTACAGTAAGTTGGGGTTGTCAACAAAGTGTTTGAAAAAATCCCAACATGGAAATAAGCTACAACAAACAATAGAGGGGTCCATTAGTGGAAATTGGGCTTAACTACAAATTGTTTGATGAAAACCCTGAGTGACAAAATAACCCAAATATAACAACAAGAAGTAGATATTCATAGCAATAGTAGATAAGAGTTATTACATATTTGGGTCTAAGCAGTTCATTCTCTATAAATATTCAGTTATCTTGTAACATTTTAGGTCCAAAGGAGCATAATCTTTGCTTGTAAAAAGTAAATGCAATTCATTTTAGTTCATGTAATTGTCATTGAGACATTGTTGATATTGTTTTAGTTCTCTTGTTCTAGAGATTATTGAACTTTTCATATTGGGATATTTTTATAAATTCCTCCTGCAAAGAACTTTTTCAGGGTATTACATTAGTGATTTTTCATACTTGAGTTGAAAGCATGTGATTTCAAATGTATTTCCTATCCAAATCTTTTTTGAGTAATAATGAAGTTATCATTTAAAGTTCTTTGAAGACCTATCCATTTCTTCATCTTGCAAAAGTAATAGCAGATTCCAAGTTCAGTTTATCTTACAATAAAGAAATAATGTTTGTTGAAGGAGACTCCAAAATCTTGTAGACACAAATCTCTGCTAACACACTTTATCCTATATTTTCTTTAAATGATCTGAGGCATATTTGTATATTTGTATAATTGTATACAAGGGTTGTACATTTGTATATACAAGATTTCTTGGAAGATCTTTTAGGGTTTTCTCTTTAGCATTCACCCTTTGCATTCATTGTAGAACCATACAAAGAATATTCCAACATTTCAGCCAAAGAGGAGTACCACCTCTATAAAAACACATGGGGATTTATATCCTCGTGAGGTTGTTGTTTGGATCTTAACCAATATGAACATCAACGACTCCCTACTTAATGGTAGTTATGAGTTATCTAATTAATTTAAGAGGCCATATTCTTTGAATAAACCCCACTAGGTAGTTTTTGTGTGGTTAATAAATGTACCATTATTATGGAATAAATTCCACTAGGTAGTTCTTACTCATCAATGTGGGGCCACTAGTGGTTAGGGTTTGGATAGTGAGTAACTATTTATAGTGGTAGGAAGTTATGCAAGGTTTTTTTAAGTGGTTATTATTGCATTGGAGCTCTTGTAATTTAGATCTTTCTCCCTCAAAGAGGCTTGTGAACATTGCTCTCTTTTTGAATTATCAATATAAGGTTTAATAGTATGGAGGTTCTATACTCTTGTTCTTCCTCTTTTACTTTTTAATGATTATTTTCTTGTGATATTTTTTCTAATTTTTTTGTTTATTCCATTTAATACACTACAAAATATATGCATCCTAATGATTATGACACTACCACAATAGGTGTTGAATTGAGGAAAGTCCATCCACTGGAAATGGTAGAATTCCACAAGCATACTAGAGATGAAGTTTCTAGGGACTAAATTCAAACAATTGTTGAAAACAAAAAGCTTCGAGAACTAGTTTTCAACCAACAATGGCTTTAAGATGTGAAAATGAAGATAAAGCAAGGGTGCATAACATTCATCACTTGGAAAGTAATATTCTTTTCTTAGCTATTGATCCCAAAATTTTTTAAGTATGTAGAATAAATATTCAAACTAAATATCTCAAGATCAAAGGTTTGGAAGCTAAGTTGTGAATTTAAATCCAATCTAGTACAAATAACATAAGTGATATCATTATATAAAGAGAAAGATGCCCTAGTTGTAGAAAACCAAGAGCTAAATGATGAATCAAAGCAATTCAAGTTTCAAGTTCTTGGTTACTACAAGATGTATGAAAAGGCTATATCAAAAATATAAGAGAAAGATATGGATATCTTAGAATTGAGAACTATGCTAAGATCTTTAGAATCACATAGTGGAACTACTAGTTTAGTTTCTAGATCACACGAATTATTTTTGTGAGGAAGCCACTAGATGATAAGAAAAATGAGCTATAGACAAAAAGTAAATATATTACTAAAAAGTTGAGTGATACTTGAGAAGGAATATCTAAGAAGGAAAAATATATGTTGAAAAATTTATTGGATGAAAATCATTTTCAAATGCAGAAACTGCAACAGGAAGTAGTGCAAGATAAAAGGATATAAAAATTGCTTAATATATCCATGTAAGAACTCAATCAACTATAGATAATACTTGGACCTTGAAAATAGGAAAAGATTGAAGGATCAAGGCTAAATACTTTATTTGGGATGATTATCCAGTACTTGTATAGGTTTTGAGAACAATTCAATAGTATTAATGAATGTTTATGCTTTTAGTACAAACTAATGTTAGCAAAATATGGAATGAATTAATAGATAAAGATAATATAACATCTGTTGCAATTGATTTCTTAAACAAAACTTCAAATGAAAAATTGATACATATTGGAATTTTAGACAAAATAGACAAAATTGTTGTAGTAATAAAGGTTGTTAAGGTTTTGATCAAAAGGTTTTCCATGTGAATGGCTCAAGAACCATGAAATTCCATTGATCATGAAATTAAGGCATTCATAAATAGAATTGTGCATTTATGCAAGCTTGGATTACTATCCCCACAAGATCATATCAAGAGGCTTCTTGATAAAGTATATTACAAGTTAGATTTATAGAAACAATATGGAAGGATGCAAAGAATGGAAAACTCCTCTAACATATTAATGGGTCATTCAATAGATGAAACCAAATTTTGAATTCTTATTTATTGTTAAAAGGGTGTATGAATCCTTACCACCAATATTGATTGCAATTTACTCTAATTTAGACAAAGATGATAGTCATATGTGCAAAATTACCTATACAATAGGAGACAATTGGGAAAGATTGCTTCATTGGTAAAGAAGACTCCATTGAGATCTTGTAAAGGTGCATCATCATAAGTAGTAAAAAATTGAAACATTTTTTTTATCCAAGTAGATCCAAAGCATTGTGGTACCTATTACCATAGAAAGGTGGAGTATTCTAAGGTTTTACCCTAACTGTTGTGTGATGGATACTCATACCAATTTTATTTTTATTTATTTGGAGTTTCTACATCTAAAAGAGGACTGTTAAAGATAAAATGAGGAAAGAAAGGCATTCCAAATGATCACATTTTTTGAGAGAAAATATTTCAATGTTAGATCAAGAAGAAAGACCTTCAAGAAGATCTTAAACACAACATTTAAACAACATTTTAGGGCTTCTATGATTCACCACTAGGGTAATTAAGTATGTATTCCTTTGTTTTGTATAAACATTCTTAATTTCATCATATTTTATTCTTCTTTGGTCTTGTAATTTGAATTGGTCTTGTAATTTGAAGCAGACATTTTGTTATATACTCTCCACTTAAATAAATGACTTTGTGGAAATGCCCATTTTTGTGTTTAGGGTTGGTTGTAAGAACTTTGAAGTATTATATGCAATTTTTTATACTCTTATTTCCATGCTTAAGGAAAATGAAGGTTCTACAAATTTTTTAGTACATTTCAAATATTATTTAGTTTTTTTTATATTTAATGCCTAACTTGTTTTATATTCTATTTTTAACGACAAGAAGCTTCCCAACTCTTTGATATTTAAAATATTTATTTACCTTTATATCTTCTGCATCTACTATTCAACATCCAATTTTATTGTCTTATTTCTAAGATAAAGGTTCCTTCCTAGTTATGATAATGTTGTATTCACACTCTTGCTTTGATTATATTTAATCCTCTCTCTTAACTCGTATAATATCTTTGAAGCATTTTTGGTGACATCAAGCTAATAAATAAAATATTGATATATTAAGGGATACCTTCTTTGTTTTTTTTGGAAACTTCTATTCAAGCATAAAATGGGGAGGTTTTTTAATCTTTAGTTGATTCTCAACATAGTTCTTCTTTGAGGGAACATCTTAACAAATAATATGTGTCAAGGGATTTGATCCCTCTTAGTGCTTGATAGATCCAAGGTTAAAATAAATAAAAAATAATTATTATACTAACCACATACCATGATAACACTTCATCATCACCTTTTCATTCATATTTTTACTTTGGTAGATAATTGACTCACAGGTTTCCCTAATGTATTATGTTTAAATTGTATATTACCATTTTTTCAAGGAAAACCTCATGGGGAAATCCAAGGGGTGCTTTCCCACTTTTGTGGATGGCATCTCTAGTTAACCCTTTATTGCAGACTAGTGCATATCATCCAATAAGATTCAAATCAAGAACCTACTAGCACAAAACTAGTTGAATGCCCAATAACATTGGAAAAAATTGATTTAACTAACCCCTTGGACTAAGTTGAAATGACCCATCCATTACGACAACAATGTAACTGAGTACAACAGTGGTAATATATATATATATATGAAACATCATCAGAACAAGTGTTACACGACATTAACACACTTCAATAATACACATTCTAATCGCATTTACATCACAACAGGACAACAATCAAATACAAAATCAAGATACTAAAGGATCTATTACATCACATCACAATAATAAGATGTATATCCGCCCAACCTACCATGCAAGGTTAGGACCTCCAAGACACATAATCAATGCTCAAGTCCACGATTCATCTGATTGATTTTGACCATTTAAGGTCTTAGTATTGACGACTGTTTTGAAGAACATGGAGATATATATTCCCATAACCAAATCAAATCTAGACTTAGGACCTAAGTAACAGTAAGATTATTGATCATAAAGCAATTCAAACATTCAAATACTCGTTATACTAGACAAAAGATTCCTTCCCTTAAAGATTATAAACAACAATAATTACTTATCATCTAGATAAAATGTACCCTCTCTATAATAATACAAATCAATTGTTGCTCACTATCTAGACAAAATTACTTGCTCCCTAAGAATACCTCATAAGATTTATATTCAATATTTAGTAGTTTTCTTTCCTTCAAAAATATAAGTAGCAAATAAAGTTTCCACTATCAATCAAAGGTATCACAAGTAATACATGGATAGCCTATAATAACTTTGTTAATCAATCCTACCATACAATCAAATTGAAAGGTATTTCATGCAAGTTAACTTAATCATTAGTTCATTAGTCTAGTTCCAATTCGTTATAAATTCATTGCTATAACCATAACATATCAGTGTTATACTCCAATCACAAAATAATTGCAACAATGAAATAAACAATAATAATCCATAGTAAACAATAACATCATATCTGGAGGAATCAGCAACTAGTTGGGCATGTGGCCGTGTTATCCAACTGCTACCACTATAACTTCCAGGTGTGTCCACGAGGCCCCTTACGCGGCACACATTGTAAGTCGGGGGGAGTTGAACTCAAAACCTCATGGAACTTCATTTTCACGGCACTTGCCAATTGAGCTGCCCCCCGGGGAACGATATTATTGTTCTTTTATTCCTTTAACATTGCTCATATAAATTCAAAGTAAAATTAATACATCTTACCTACGCAATTACACAATCAATTCATCAAAATTTAAAAGTATTCTACTAAATTTAGGGCTCTCTCAAAAGAAGTAAAAGATACTAGGTGTAAGAAATTTTATTAACTTACTAAAATCCTTATCTTGAGCAAGATTATTTACGCCTATTACGCTACAATGATAATCTGAATTAAAACAAATTTGTCTATTTAATCATTCACCATATCTAAAAATTAAATATATAACTCAAGATTTCTCTCACTTATCCAATACTACACCTACATGATCACTTTAATATTATCTCCAATTAATTCTTAATTGTGTTACAATATCAATATAACCATGATTCCTAAATCTAAATACCACATGTAATATTAAACAAAAAAATCATTTTATTTTAAGACGTCCCCAATTTCTATAACTTATTCTATTCCCTTCATTATATATACTTAAGTAATAACCTCATTATTTTCTAAAATTGTAGTTACGATAGTGCATAGAGTGGCTATTAGATAACATATATTACACTCTAGTAGTTGTAAAGAAAGGAGAAAAATATCACTACAGGATCTAGCTTGACTCATGAACTATCTCGAGGAGCTAACGTTGAACTGTCTGCTACAACATTAAATTATAATTTAAGGAAGGCTTTATATATCTGAAGTGACCATGATGATTCTCCAATTCCATATTACAAATTAAGTCGGCCACGACCCTTACAAATTCAGCTCAAGAATTGTGAAAAATAAGCAGCGACTACAATATGTTTAAATTTTGGCATCACAATTAGATTTTTTTTTAAATGACCGTAATAAATATAAAAATTAGAATTTACAATCATGGACAGTGAATCATTACACATCAAAATCAGGGTCTGTAAATTCAGATGGAAACGAAATAAGGAAACTCGAATTTCTGGGTTGCAAATTAATATGTAAACAGATCAAGGATTGTATAAAAATGGAAACGCATAATTAAATCTTCTAAATTATGGGTTGAAAATAACCACAACGAACCATCTATATTTTAATTACAATTTACAGGAATAAAATATTGAAACCGAGGTTGATGAAAATTTGAAGATGTCCTTCAACAAATTGCGCTCTTTATGTACTCTCACTTATTAATCATAGAGATTTCACCGGTACCTCCCATCCAATGCTAGGAGTACTCTTCTTCCCTCTTAGCCCCCCGAGCCACAAAGGGTCCACACACAAGAAACCATAACATAATAGCTCTCAAGCTTGCCTCACAAGGAAGAGCTTCCCCTCTTTCTCAAGCTTGAAATCCCAACTCTCACAAGTAAAAAAAAGTCCAGAAAATTTTGGCAGCATAACATTACCAAGAATGACTGAGATCCCTTTCCCTTCTACCACATTTGATTTATAGAAAAATCCACAATGACACATTTCCTCATGCACAATTAATTATCTTTTTAATTGATTTAATTAGGATTATTCACCCACACACTTGTCACACTCTCCCCAAGTTGCACAAGTAATTACAATTTTTATTTTACTTAAAAAGCCAATTTCTCTCACATTCCCCAATGTGTTCCTATTTTCACTCTTAGTTGTCCCTTTGTTCCCCAAATTTTCATTTAATGAGTGTCTTCTAACTATATCTTAGTTAGATTTGGATTAAGAGTCTTTTTCTAGTTAGACTAATGGTAGGTTGACTCAAGATTATATTCCATGTGTACTCTTATTCTCTCATGTTATTATTTATTCTATTGTTAAAAATCCATTTTATTAATTTCATGCACACGTGTGAATTTTATCCAACTTTTTTTTTTTAAATTTCATTCCCCTCTTTCCTAGAGTTTGATTATATTCTAAAATATTTTAACTTATGTCATAATTCATTTAGTCCTTTATTTAATTTAGACTTAGACTTAGTCTTAGACTTTTGTTATGTTTTATAATTAATAATTTACTTGTTTAATTAATCATTTTATTCTAACAAGGTCTAATCATTTCAATGTTTTCTAGGCCACCTAGATTTATTGACTTAAGATTTTAATTACGTGACATGCCCTTTAAGACACACCTTCGTGCTCCAAGGGTGCCACTCGCCTTAGACTGGTTTTGGAATTTTATCCGACCCTTGGAGTCAACACTCCACTCGGTCGACCTTGTGAACGACTAAGGGCTTCTAAGGAATAATGACTCCACCTTATTGCATGCCCCTTAGAAATCTTCGTGAGCGACTATCTCAGTCCTCCCTCACAGCATCGTGGACCTCTCGAACTAGGTAATCGTTAACCTACAGTTCAGGTCACGACGAGAGTGCTAGTAGGTTGCGACAGAGATGTTTCGACACCTCTCCCTTAATGTATGGTTTTTGTGAATGACCCATTTACTCCTTATGTGAGTTGGATTAGAAAGCATCAGAAAGCCTGCATCCACTAACAAAAACACTATCAATAATACATATACATAAATCACATTGAAATCAATCATATATCACATGCGTGTAAAATGAAATACTCAAACAAATACAATCCACTCTATGACTAAATCTAGAGTCCAAGGAAGTCTATTGATGCCATCAACATCCATAGCCTATCATGTGTCTTGCACACTCAGGAAAAATCATCAATAGCATTTGCCAATACATATACATCAAAATAACAATAAGTCATAATGCATCATCATCGTCATCATGTATAATCCATATTCGAAATGAAATCACAATGTACCATAACCGGATCACTTGCACCAAGTGTCCTTAAAGAATAAGTCAATAAAAGTGTGCTCAGTGGAGCGGGATGTTACATACACCCCCTCTTTGTTTAAAATTCCTCATGGATTTTGTACAACATATAAATGCAAGTAAACAAATGTATCAGATATAGATCTACATATCTAATCTATCAAACAAGGAATCTATTGACGCATCTCATATTCATCCTCCCAAGTAATTGAGTGTGGACTATAGTTTTCCCATTGGATCTTGACCTGATCGACTATTCAACATCATAGTTATTGAATGCGGTGGTCCAAAATGCAGATTGGAACCACCACGAGAGCACCCTCGTCTGACACCTGTAAAGAACTCATGTCAATAACATGTGACAGATCACTAATATAATGTCATAAAACAGATACATGAAATACATCGTCCATACACCTTAAAGTATCAAGCAAGGCTAGTCGATAAGCCACGAGTCATTTATTTTCCATAACCTCAAAAGGTCCCACAAACCTAAGAGATATTTTAGCACCCTTTTCGAACTTGATCGAACTCGTGTGCAGTTTTACCCGCAAGAAAACTCTGTCCCCAACTTCATAATTGTGGTCCACGCGATGCGCATCAGCATAACTCTTATGTCGATCTTGTGATTCATTAATCCTTTATCTTATTGATTGCATCTGTTCTTCCATTTCTAGGATTACTTACGGTCCCACCAAGTCCCTATCCTCAATTCGATCCCAACTCAACGACGTCTGACACGGTCTCCCATAAAGAAACTCAAACGGTGTCATCTTAATCGTACTCTGGTAAATTTTATTGTAAGAAAACTATAACAATGGAAAGAATTATTCCCAATGTTTATGTTGATCCATAACATACATACGCAACATATCCTCCATAATTTGGTTCATCCTTTATGTTTGTTCGTCTGTCTCTGGGTGATATGTTGTACTAAAGTTTAGTTGTGTTCCCAAATCCTCTTGGAAACTGGTCCAAAACCATTATGTAAACATCGATCCTCAATCGGATATGATATGTCTTGGTACACCATGTAACCTCAAAATATCGTTGACAAAAACTCTAGCTATGTTTGGGGCCTAACATGTCATACACACTGGAATAAAGTGTGCACTCTTTGTTAGAGTGTCAACTACCACAAAAATTGAATCGTGTCTCCTTGTCGTCAGTCACAATCCAACAATAAAACCCATCGAAATGGCCTCCCATTTCTATTCAGGAATAGCGTGTGGTTGTAACAATCCTACTGGATGTCTATGTTCAGTCTTCACTTGCTGACATTCTAGACATCTCATCATGTAACCAACTATGTTTGCTTTCATTCCTTTCTAGAAGAATAAAGGCTTAAGGTCTGCCTTCATCTTCGTGACTCCTAGATGAGCCATGTACACTGCTCGATGTGCTTCACTCAAGATCAAACTTCTTAATTTGTTGTTAGGTGCTATGTAAATTATGTCATTAAATATCAACAATCCCTTGTTGTCTAAAGAATAACCTTCATACTCCGATACCATCATGGTATTTTGTCCAATATTATCCTTCACTTCTTTATACCAGTCATCGTCTATCTGTAAAGTTATAATTTTTTCTCGAAGATTCATCGTAAGAGGTATTACTGAGAATATGCGTAGTCTCTGGCTCAACACATTTGCTACTCTATTCATCATTTCTTTTATGTAAGTAATCTCAAAGTCGTATTCACTAAGTAATTTTGACCAACGCCTATGTCGCACGTTCAAGTCACTCTGTGTAAATATATGTTGCAATCCACAGTGATCTATCTTTAATTTGAATTTCCATCCAATCATATAATGTCTCCAAACTCTCAAGGAATATACAATTGCTAATAAATGCAAGTCGTGCATTGCATAGTTTTCCTCATGCCTTCTCAATTTCCTTGAAATTTAAGCGATCACTCAATCGTCTTGCATCAAAATTCCGCTTAAACCTTCTTTTGATGCATCTGTGCATACCAATAATTCTTTGTCCATGTCAGGGACCTTTCATATCGACGTTGTCATCAACAACTCTTTGATATTTTGAAATGCGTTAGCACATTTCTCGGTCCATATGAACTTCTTGTTTTTCTTCTACAATTCTATGATTGGATTTGCTATCTTCGAAAAAAAATTGACGAACCGTCAGTAATACCCTTGTAAACCCATAAAGCTACATACTTCTTGTACATTTTTCGGTGATAGCCATTCCATAATTGCCTCTACTTTCGTTCGATCCACAACAATACCTTCAGAATATATGATATGCTCCAAGTAATGAATCTTTGATTGGTAGAAAGAACATTTTGATAGCTTCTCGAACAATTTGTTTTCTCTCATACATCATAATACCAGTATCAAGTGTTCGTCATGCTCTTCTTTCATCCAAGAATATATGAGTATGTCATCAATAAATACTTGAACAAACTTGTCCAAGTATTCGTAGAACACCCCATTCATCAAACTCATGAATACCCACGGGGTGTTCATCAAATTGAATGGTAAAAATGTAAACTCATAATGTTTGAATCTTGTCTTAAATGTGGTCTTGGGGATATCTTCCTCCTTAATCTTTAATTGATGATATCTCGATCTCAAGTCAATCTTCAAAAACATCGTCTCTCCCTTCATATGGTCAAACAAATCATCTATTCTTGGCAACGGATATTGGTTCTTGATCGTCACTTTGTTCAATTGACGATAGTCAATACAAAGTTTGCACAATCCATCCTTCTTTCTCACGAAAATAACTGGCACACCCCAAGGCATCACACTTGGATGTATAAGTTCCCAGTCCAACAGTCCCTTCAATTTCATTTTCAACTCCTGCAATTCAAGCATTGACATCCGATATGGCATTTTCATTATCGGTACAGTTCCAGGTTTCAAGTCTATTGTAAACTCCAACTCTCTATTGGGCAGTAAACCTGGCAACTCATCTGGAGATAAGTTCACAAACTCTTGTACTATATGAAGGTTTTCTAATCCTTTCACCTTGCCCTTTTCATTTAGCACTAAGATTGCATATAGCTTGCATCCCTTGTGGATACTCTTCTGTAGCTGTAGGGAAGATATCAAACTCAAGGACACTCCCTGGTTTCTTCCTACAATCACTCTATTCTACCCCAAATCATCTGTCAAACTTAATCGTTTCATCTTATAGTTAAGGATCGTGTCATGTGATTCTATCCAGTCCATACCAATCACTATGTCATAAGATCCTAAGATCGTGACATAAATATCTACCTTCATTACAAAATATCCCAAGTTAATGCTACAGTCCGTAACCTTTCCTCCAACTTTCTATTTGGCACCCAATGCCATTTCTACGTACCTGAACTCGTCCTACTTGACTACCTTTACCTTAATTCTCTTTAGCATTGCACTAGAAATAAATCTCTCTGTAGCACCCAGACCTATCAAAATACTAAAAGTTTAATCGATGATCATACCTGACCTCTCGAGCACAGTGGACTAGTGCTCGGCCTGGTGGTTATTCACCGTTGCATGTATCCTGTGGGTATTTCCCAAATCTCCAATTGTAGTGGGTCATGATGATCCAGCCATCTTGGCCTTCTCAATTGGACAATCCTGCTGGTAATGTGGTTCCCCACATGTCCAACACCTAGTCTTTAGTCCAATGCTCCTGGTCCTTGAAGTAAAAGTTGTTGGCCTATCTTTCTTTGATCCTAGTCTATTCTACTGAATAGGCCTAAAATGTTGTTTTTGTTGTGAAAAACATTTTTTTTTTGTGGTAAGGAGTCCTCTGGTGAGGATTTTTTTGTCGCACCGTCATGAACATAGGTCCTCTAGGCGTATCTCTATGCCCAAAAGTATGTATGGTTGGTGTTTGACGTTGTTGCGCTCCTGATGTCATCTATCTAGTTGATCTATAAGGATCCATTCCCTAAACCCCATTATTCAGCTCTTCCTCGGCTATGAGGGCCTTCTGAACTACATCATGCAATGTATAAGGCATTAAGATCCTCGCCTTCACACGAATGTTGAAGTTAAGGCTGAATACAAGCTTGTTTTAACTTCTTCGTGTTCAGATGTGGAGAATACCTAAGTAGCTCCATGAACCTGACCTCATACTCTGGTACCGTATGACCACCCTATCGTAAGGTGTTGAACTCATTAAGTTGACACTCAATGAATTTCTTGGACAAGTACCTCTCCTGAAATCATTCCTCGAACAACTCCCATGACACATCTTCGGTGACCATGTTTAGTTGAGGTAGGAGCTTCTTCCACCATAGAAGATAACTCCCCTTTAGTTAAAAGATCACCATGCAAAATTTCATGTTGGAGGTGTAATTGTGAAGTGTGAAGCACATCGCCATATTCTCCAACCATGCCTCGGTGGCTAAGTTGTCTGTGGCACACCAAAACTCAGGAAGCTTCACCTTCTCGAGTTCTTTATGTATACTATTACTACCAGTTGGAGCGTGTTGTGAATCCTCATTGGGAACATATGCTCTTCCCTCATCTCAATCTAGGCGGTTGATCAACGCCTCTGACATCCTTTGGAAGGATCTCATCATACCTACCACATCTGTTAAGTACATAAACCAGATCTGCAAATATACTTCAGAAATAACCAAGAATAAACCATAAACCATTCACCATAACAATGAACACAAGAAATATCCAAAACCCTTGAGGTAGGGTAACACCATATATTAATCCTTATGGAAGGATAAAACTCCT
>ML784211.1:376061-389452 GCA_009831015.1 Picea engelmannii | reverse complement strand
TTATTAATATAGTGGACCTAGTCCACCTTACATTGAATGACCACATTCCCATATATTAATTGACTTCCACTAATAACACATAACTACATTCTCATTGGGTACCTCCCTAGGTACCCCATATTACCTCCCTAGGTATACTACAACATCTCCCACAACAACTTGCTCCTGCCTAGTAGCCTTCTCATCTCCCTGAGGGTTTGATCCCTCTTGTGTGGATACAATTGGAGAAGGCACACCTCTTCCTCCCACACCACGTCGTCTACTTCCCCTACGTCCTCTAACCATGATTACTTGCATGGAAAATTTCAAAATTAATTAATGATACATCTTTAATCATTTATTTAACACAGTGGAAGGCATAATGGTCCAATGTCGCGAGGTTCAACCCACTTTGATACCATATGAAACGACCCCTTTGTTACGAAAACAATGTAAGTGAGTACAATAGTGGTAATATATATATATATATATATATATATATATATAGAACAAGTGTTACACGACGTTTACACACTTCAATAATACACATTCTAATCTCATTTACATCACAACACGACAACAATCATATACAACATCAATATACTAAAGGATATATTGTATCACATCACGTTAATAAGATGTCTATTTGCCCAACCTACCCTGCAAGGTTGGGACCTCCAATACACATAATCAACGCTCAAGTCTAGGATTCATTTGATTGATTTTGACCATTTAAGGTCTCGATACTGGTGACTATTCTGAAGAACATGGAGATATTTGTTCCCATAACCAAATTAAATCTAGACTTGGGACCTAAGTAATAGTAAGATTCTTGATCATAAAGCAATTCAAACATTCAAATACTCATTATACTAGACAAAAGTTTCCTTCCCTTAAAGATTATAAACAACAATAATTACTTATCATCTAGATAAAATGTACCCTCTCTATAAGAATACAAATCAATTATTGCTCAGTATCTAGACAAAATTACCTACTACCTAAGAATACCTCATAAGATTTATATTCAATATTTAGCAGTTTTCTTTCCTTTAAAAACATAAGTAGCAAATAAAATTTCCACTATCAATCAAAAGTATCACAAGTAATACATGGATAACCTATACTAACTTTGTTAATGAATCCTACTATACAATCAAATTGAAATGTAATGCCAATTAACTTAATCACTAGCTCATTAGTTTGGTTCCAATTCGTTACAAATTCATTGTTATAACCATAACATATTAGTGTTATACTCCACTCACAAAATAACAGTAACAATGAAATAAACAATAATAAGCCATAGTAAACAATAACATAATCTCTGCAAACTATGCACAAGACAAGTGTAACCAACGAAGTAAGTAATGGTATTATTTTTCTTTTATTCCTTTAACATTGCTCGTATAAATTCAAAGTAAAATTAATACATCTTACCTACGCAACTACATAATCAATTCATCAAAATTTAAAAGTATTCTGCTACATTTTAAGGGCTCTCTCAAAAGAAGTAAAAGATATTAGGCGTAAGAAACTTTATTTATCTTACTAAAAGCCTTATCTTGAGCAAGATTATTTACGCCTATTGCACTACGGTGATAACATGGATTAGAACAAATTTGTCTATTTAACCATTCGCCATATCTAAGAATTAAATATATAACTCAAGATTTATCTCACTTATCCAATACTACACCTACACGATTATTTTAATAGTATCTCCAATTAATTCTTAATTGTGCTACAATATCAATATAACCATGATTCATAAATCTAAATACCGCATGTAATATTAAACAAATAATCATTTTATTTTAGGACGTCCCCAATTTCTATAACTTATTCTATTCCCTTTGTTATATATACTTAAGTAATAACCTCATTATTTTCTAAAATTGTAGTTATGATAGTGCATAGAGTGACTATTAGATAACATAGATTACACTCTAGTAGTTGTAAAGAAAGGAGAAAAAGATCGCTACAAGATCTAGCTCGACTCACGAACTATCTTGAGGAATTAACAATGAACTTCTTGCTACAACATTAAATTATAATTTAAGGAAGGCTTGATATATCTAAAGTGACCATGACGATTATCCAATTCCAGATTGCAAATTAATTCAACCACGACCCTTACAAATTCAACTCAAGAATTGTGAAAAATAAGCAGTGACCATGAGATTATTAACTTCGGGTTTGCAATTAATTCGGATTTTGGGAAAGATTATCGTGACTATACATATCCAAATCTTCGATTGGTAAGTTAGTTTTGCAGTAACCTATCTGACAATTTAACAATAACAACCTGTTGAAATGATAACTTCAAAATGCAAATTAGCTTACAGAACCATAACAATAAATTTATTATTGTTGATTTCGTTCAGATATGGTGCCAAACGTCCATCGGGAGAGTCGACCCTGCGAACTCCTTAGCACCAAATTCTCAATATATAAGAGCCAGCCAAGGTGGCAGTCGAGTGTGACAACCATCACATTATAGTTTTAGAAATTGCATTCTAATCATGAAAGGACCCTATAGGTATCATGTTAGAATGCACCGATCATTCGACGATCTTGTCTACGTTCTTCTCGGGAAAAAATGTCAATGGAATCTACAACGACCATAAAAAAAAATTATAACTTCGAATGTAAAAATATTTACAGTGGTTATAAGGGATTCTAAAATTATAAAAAAGAATTTTTAATCATTACAATGAACCAGGTGGAATACTAAACTATGTATTGAATAAGTCAAGAGTGACCAACATATTTCTAAATTCGAAACTACGATTTTCCTAACCATGTTCTTCAACAGTTCGTTTCCAGAGTTGATGAAAACTCCCCTCTCTCCTCGGGGTTGTGTGACCTACCAGTCTAGGATCATTCAATTCACTGAGCTAAATCAGCTCTTCGGGCCTCTACTAGACCCAGAATTTGTTTCACACGGGCCCCCTTTGGTTACGAACGCAGGATTTATTCCCCCACACACCCTCTCTCTTGTGCTTCTGGTAACTCTGAATGGCGATCGCTAGCTCCTCTACTAGGCCCTTCTTCCTTATTTCCATGAGCTATAGCCTCGGCCTCGTCCCCTTCGCGACCTCGGGCTTCGGCTGTTTTGAGTGTAGCTGGCTCTTAATCCTCCAAACTTCGGTCCAGTGAAATGACTCGAACAGAAATCTATGGCCCGCACCTCTCCAACAGCCAACGACTGTGATTCACTTCGGGACTCCGACTTCGGGAGTTACGAGTGTTCCAAAAACCTTTTTCCCTGAAGTGATTTGCATCTGGAGCTACGGATTGAGCACCATGTGTCACCTCAATCGACAGTGGAAATGTGTCTTTTGTTCCTGCTTCAGATGAATTCCAGTCAAGGCTCATCTACTTCTCTTTCTCCTAGAGTATCATTCCTCCAAACTAAATCTCCACTCTCCACGTGTCCCTCCATTTATCAATGGCTCCTATTGACTCTGGCCTTCGGGACTTATGACCTTTAGGAATTTACTCTTCAATTTCCCCGAAGTGTCCTATCACTGAAGTGATAGATCTGACTCCATGTGTCCAAACAACTGACGGCTAGGATGGTTACTTACCTCTTGGACTTCGGACGACTTCTAGATCCCACGATCTGATTACGTGTGTCCTTCTCATATAGACGGTCACGATTGAATCTGGTAGTTCGGCTTCTGGAGTTTTTGTTCCTCCACTCTCGATTTCCTCTGAAATGCTCTTTTTTCGAAGCACAAGGATCTCCGCCACGTATCCTTCTCGGATCCAACGGTCCAGATTTATTCGGCCTTCTTCAGGACTTCGACGATCCTGGTTCTCGAACACTTCCAAACCTCTGAATACACGGAGTGTCGAAGGACTCTAAGACTATCCTCCGTGCGAATTTCCCAGATCTCACGGTTTGGAAAGATCTTGATTCCTCCGAATGGATCTTGCTCGTTGGTTGGGGAATTTTTAGTGGGCTCCTCCCTACTAAATAATTTCCATCCATTACCTATACTGAGATTGTTTCTCCTCCTTGAAATTTTAAAACTTCTCAGAATGTTTCTTCTTACACACTCCTTTCACCTCTCATAACGGCTTCTTCGACACTTATCCAAAATTCGACCATGTGCACACCTTGTAACAGGTTTCTTTCAACTTAACCCCTTTATGGGCGACTGTTCACTCCTTGCAACAGTTCTTACACGAATCAATTGTTCCTCCTGAACAATATGACATTGAGTGTGTTTCTACCTACATACACCTTGTGAGGTCCTATGCACTCCTTTGCAAATGAAGCTTCACGTTATCTCTCCTGAGCTTCTGAGTCAAAATAGAATTTGTCAACACACATCTTGCAGACACTATGCACTCCTTGCAAATAAAGCTTCACGTTATCTCTCCTAGGATTCTAAGTCAAACTATACTATGTCGACGCACGCCTTGCAGACACTATGCACTCCTTGAATGAGCTCGTAGAAGAGAAACAATTGAAACTTATATAATCCTCACAGATTTATACATTCAACCATGTAATGCATTCATAACATAAGAACAAGTAATAACAAATAATACAATTAACAGAAAGCCTACCATTCATTTAGATAGACACAGCAACAATAATCCCAAACATTTTGGATCAACACTTCTCTGTTATATTCATTCAAATGGTATGTACATGGGCTCATACAACTGCAATGATCTTTAGCAGCCTCGACAATAACAACTTCAATAACTTTCAGCAGCCTCAACAAAACAACTTCAATAATCTTCAGCAACCTCATTTGGGCATACAATACATATATTTATACAAGAAGGGATCACAGAGATTTTTCGCTCCGACTACCTTAGTTCTATCTTATCAAAATAAAATCTTTCAACCACTAAATCTAATTACAATAAAGGATAGGTACAGACAGATAAGAGTGAATGTTACAGATTTGTACTACTATTAATTATATTAAAGAAAATGCAATCTCCATCGATCTCACGCGATGGTTCAACCTCTTATCATTTAAGAACTTTAATTGCAATCCTTTCGAGATATTTATATGATACGCCATCCTTAAATTTTGAAATCACTTCAAAATACACACTAGGGCGCTGAGTTGTCCTCCACTTGCACACTGATGATGATGCTCCTGCATCATACTCCTCTGGACAAAAATTCATGGACTTCTGTCCATGAGCTCCTGCACTGACTTTCCATGCTTTTGAATATCAACTTCATTTATCCAACTGGAATCTTCTATTGGGTGTCATTTCCACTTTACCAAATACTCAAAATAAGTCTTCCTTCTGGTCTTCCTACCAATCCTTCGATCTATGATCTCCTCCATCTGTGGATTTTCTGCTATAGGCATTTGCTTCTCCCACTGGATCTATTTTTTATATTCTGATCCTTTTGTGTCATCCTCCCTGTAAGGGTATAGGTCTAAAATTTTGAATATGGGCGATATACCCACATCTTCTGGAATCTCTATATCATAAGCGTTTTCATCAAATTTCCTTAGGATCTTGCACGGTCCTATCTTTTTCAATTTCAATTTGTTATATGTTCCCCTTGGGAACCTTTCCTTCCTAAGATGTATCAGAACTTGCTCTCCCACTTCAAATTGAAGTTCTTTCTTATGTTGATCAAATCTGTGTTTATATTCTTTGTTGTTGTTCTACAACTGCTCTTTGATTTTATTATGAAGCTTTCGCATTTCTGCAGCGAAGTGTTATGCTCCAGCGCTTCTGAATTCATTCTTCTCCAAATATTTAAACTATGATCCTCCTCTTGGCTTCATTCCATATACTATCTAGAATGGACTCCTTCATGTACTCCTATTTGGTGAGTCATTGTATGCAAACTCTGCTTGTGACAAAATCTGATCCCACTGACTATGATGTTGAGTGACCAGACTCCTCGGCAAATTTCCTAAACTCTGATTTACCACCTCAGTTTTTCCATCTGTTTGAGGGTGATATGTTGAACTGAAGGATAGTTGTGTCCCCAATTTCTTCCACAATGTCCTTCATAAATTACCAACAAATTGTGTGTCTCTATCCAAGACAATACTCTTGGGAAAGCCATTCAGTCTCACAACTTCCTTGAAAAACAGATTGGCAATGTGTGTTGCACCATTAGTTTTTTGGCATGGGATAAAGTGTGCCATCTTTGAGAATCTATCAACTACAATGAATATGGAATCACTTCCCCTTTGTGTTCTTGGCAATCCCAACACGAAATCCATGCTTATTGCATCCCAAGGCGTATCTAGAATAGGCAATGGTTTATATAACCCGGTGTTTTGTCGCTTTCCTTTTGCATATTGGAAAATCTTACATTTGTTTATAAATTTCTTCACTTCTTCCCTCATACCTGGCCAATAGTATGAGTTTTTCAACTGTGAAAATGTATTTTCATGGACAAAATGTCCTGCTAGACCTCCACTATGTTTTTCCTTCAGCAAATTATCTCTCATTGAGCACTTTGGTATGCACAACTGACTACCCTTAAACAACAATCCATCTTGAATCATATACTTTGTCCATTGACTTATGTATCTAAGAACATGATTTTTACATGCTTCATACGCCTCTTTAAAATATGAATCATCACAATACATTTCCTTAAGGTGTTCGAACCCTAAGGATTTCACTCGAAATTCCTGCAGAATCAGACATCTCCTGCTCAATGCATCATCAACTTTGTTAGCATTACCATAAATATATTTAATGACAAAAGTGAAATTTTGCATAAACTCTATCCACTTGGCATGTCTTTGATTTAACTTCTTTTGTCTAGTTATGAATTGTAAAGCTTGATTATCGATGTACAAACCAATTTTTTTCGGAACAAGGTAGTGCCTCCATTTCTTTAAGACTTGAATTACTACATAAAATTCTTTATCATATGTGGAGTAATTTCTCTTGGTGTCATTCATCTTCTCACTAAAATATAAAACAGGCCTATTGTCTTGGCTCAAGACTGCTCCAATTTGTACTCCACTAGCATCACATCGTACTTGAAAAATCTTCCTGAAATCTGGCAAGACTAGAATCGGTTGTTCTGTTATCTTCTCCTTTAATATCGTGAAACTCTTCTCATCTTATTCTGTCCACTTAAAATATTTGTATCTCTTCTTCACCATATCCAATATTGGTGTACAAATGCCACTGAAATTCCTAACGAACTTCCGATAGAAACTTGTTAATCCATGGAAGCTTCTCACTTTGAATATGCTCCTTGGCAATGGCCATTCTCTGATTTCTCTCACCTTCTCTGGATCCATATTCAATTCATTTGAAGAGATTACAAAACCCAAGTAAATGAGTTATGTCTTCATAAAAGAGGATTTCTTCATATTTATCAACAAATTCTCCCGCTACAACCTTCTCATTACTAATGTTAAGTGCCTCAAATGCTCTTCTTCAATTTTACTGAAAACTAGTATATCATCTAGATATACAATCACAAAACTACCAATAAAATATTTTAATACCTCATTCATCAACCTCATAAAAGTACTTGGGGCATTTGTCAAGCCAAATGGCATAACAAGCCACTCATACAACCCTTCGTTCATTTTGAAGGTTGTTTTCCACTCATCACCTTCTCTCATCCTTATTTGGTGATATCCACTTTCCAGGTCTATTTTTGAAAAATAATTTTCTCTGCTCAAACAATCCATTAAGTCATCCATCCTAAGCAAAGGAAATATATACCTGATGGTGATTTTGTTTATGGCTCTTGAGTCTATACGCATTCTCCATCCTCCATCCTTGTTTGGACTCAACACAGTTGGTATTGTGCATGGACTCAAGATTTCTCTGACCAAACCCTTTTCCATCAAATCTTGGACTTGTTTCTTTACCTCCTCATTCTCTTGAGGTTTCAATATGTATGCTACTTTGTTCGGTAGACTCGCTCCTGGTATGAGATCAATGTGATGCATAATACTCTTGATGGGTGGTAATGAGCAAGGTAACTCATCCACTACTATGTCAGCAGAATTTTCTAATAGCTCCTGAATTTCTTTAGGCAGATCATCCATAGAAGTACTCGTAAGGATGACTCTCGACTTCCTCACCACAGCAAATTGCATCTCATGTTCCTTCTTAACTTCACTTAGTAGTTCATTCCCACTCATGAGAAGTATACTTGTGTTGACTTCTTCCTTCACTTTCTTATCCTCTATTGGTACTAGCATGTGTGTCCTACCATTTTTCTCCAAGGTATAAGTATTTTTTCTCCCATCATGAATGACATTTCTGTCAAACTACCATGGTCTCCCCAAATAGACATGGCATACATCCATGGGAATCACATCACACAAAATATCATCTCTATATCCTCCTATCTTAATTTCAATTTGGCATTGTTTAGTTACCATTACCTAGTGTCCTTTCGGCAACCATGAGACTATATACAGATTTGGATGTGTAGTCATCTCCAACTCCAATTTCTCCACCATTTATGTGGATACCAAGTTATCAGTGCTTCCACTATCAATTATCACCTTGCATACCCTGTCTTTAGTCTTGCAAGTAGTTCTGAACAAACTATTCCTCTGCACTGGTTTCTCCACTTCTTGCTCTAGCTTCAAGAGAACCTTCTTCATCATCAAAGATCTCCCATCTTCTGCACCTTCTGCCTCAATATTCCACCTCTACGTGTCTGAAATGTTAGCTTGATCTCCTCCTTCTTTATTTATCTTGGGGCATTCCTAAGACACGTGTCATGTTTTTCCACAGGCATAACACTTCACCACTCCTCCTCTTCCTCTTCCTCTTCCTCGAGGAAAAGCATTCCTTCCACCATACTTTCTCCCTTGGGAACTTCCTCCTATTTCTGAGTGAATGTGTGTTTTTACAATCTCAACCTTGGGCTTTTGTGCCTTTTCATGGACAATTCCCTTTCATCTGTTTAGACTTCTCCCTCTGCTTCGTTGGCTCTATTTCCTGGCCAATTTCTCTTCTTCCTTCAGTGCAATCTGATAAGCATCCTCCACTGTCCTCACTGTTATCATGTTTATTTCATCCTAGATTTCATATCTCAGGCCATTAATATACCTGGCAACCTTCTCATCATCTTTTTCTCTCTGTCCAGCCCTGATGTTCAACTTATAAAATTCCTCTATGTATTCTTTTACTGTCAATCCTTTCTGTCTCAGGTTCTGTAATTTCTTGAACATATTTATCTGATAGTCTTAGGGTATGAATTTAGCCTTCAGCTTGGCTACCATTCTATCCTATCTCTTGATATTTTTCTTTCCTTTATATCTTCTATCATCATGTGGTTCATCCCACCACAGTGTTGCGTGTCCCTTCAATTTGGTGACAACATGTTTTACTTTCCTATCATCATCACCTTCTTCATAGTCAAAGTATTTATCCATTGCTCTTATCCAATCCAACAATTACTCAACATCGAAGTTACCTTCGTACATTTGGATTTCTATTTTTTCTCTGGATCCCAATTTGAAAACAACTTTCAGCAAGTGTTCTTCTGCAGCATCTTCTCCTGCAGCTCCTTCAACTTCCACTTCTTCGCTTTCTGCATCATTGACATCTCCAGCATCAGGTGATCTTCTTTGTGTTGTCTCCATAGCATCTAATCTTGCATGAAGTTCTCTCATCTCCCTTTCTACAGTTGTATTTTCTATAGGTCACTCTGCACGTCTTCAAGGCGGCATGGTGTTAAACTTTTCCTTCACACAGATTTTATGTCACGGTGTTGATACCACTTGATGATATCGGACTACCTCCTTCTTTTACACAAAGCACAATTCGAGGCTCTGATACCACTTGATGCAGACCCCCCTCTCTCCTCGGGGTTGCGTGACCTCCCGGTCTAGGATCGTTCAATTCACTGAGCTGAATCAGATCTTCGAGCCTCTACTAGACCCAGAATTTGTTTCACACAGGCCCCCTTTGGTTACCAATGCAGGCTTGATTCCCCCGCACGCGCTCTCTCTTATGCTTCTAGTAACTTTGAATGGTGAGAGTTATCTCCTCTGCTAGGCCCTTCTTCCTTATGTCCACGAGCTATAACCTCAGCCTCATCCCCTTCAAAACTTCGGGCTTCGGCTGTTTCGAGAGCTGCTGACTCTTAATCCTTCGAACTCCGGTCCAGCGAAATGACCCGGAAAAAAACCTACAGCTCGCGCTTCTCCAATAGCCAACAACTGTGATTCACTTCGGGACTCCAGCTTGGGGAGTTTCGAGTGTTCCAAACACCTTTTTCCCCTAAGTGATTTGTATCTAGAGCTATGGATCGAGTGCCATGTGTAACCTCGATCGACAGTTGAAATGCGTCCTTTGTTCCTACTTTGGACGACTTCCAGTCAACGCTCCTATACTTCTCTTTCTCCCAAAGTGTCAATCCTCTGGAGTAAATATCCACTCTCCAAGTGTCCCTCCGTTTATCAACAACTCCTGTTGACTCTGGCCTTCGGGACTTATTATCTGATGCCACATGTCCAAACAACTGACGGCTAGGATGGTTACTTACCTCTTAGACTTCGTATGACTTCTCAATACCACGATATGATGACATGTGTCCTTCTCATATCAACGGTCATAATTGACTCCGGTAGTTTGGCTTTGGGATTTTTTGTTCCTCCACTCTCGCTTTCCTCCAAAACGCTCTTCTTCTGAAGCACATAGATCTCTGCCACGTGTCCTTCTCGGATCCAATGGTACATATTTCTTCGACCTTCTTCAGGACTTTGACGATACCTCTTCTCTAACATTTCCAAACCTTCGAATACATGGAGTGTCGAAGGAATCTAAGACTATCCTTCGTGCGACTTTCCCAGATCTCACAGTCTGGAAAGATCTCGATTCCTCTGAATGGATCTTGCTTGTTGGTTGGAGAATTTTAAGTGGGCTCCTCCCTACTGAATAATTTCCATCTGCTACCTCTGCTAAGCTTGTTTCTCCTCCTCGAAACTTTAAAACTTCTCAGAATGTTTCTTATTACACACTCATTGCACCTCTCATAACGGCTTCTTCGACACTTAGCCAAAAGTCGACCATGTGGACACCTTGCAATAGGTTTCTTTCAACTTAACCCCTTTATGGGTGACTGTGCACTCCTTGCAACAGTTCTTACATGACTCAATTGTTCCTCCTTAACAATATGACATTGAGTGTGTTTCTACCTACGCACACCTTGTGAGGTCCTCTACACTCCTTTGCAAATGAAGCTTCATGTTATCTCTCCTAAGCTTCTAAGTCAAAATAGACTCTCTCAATGCCCTCCTTGCGGACACTATGCACTCCTTGCAAATAAATCTTCATGTTATCTCTCCTGGGCTTCTGAGTCAAACTAGACTCTCTCAACACACGCCTTGCGAACACTATGCACTCCTTACATGAGCTCATAGAAGAGAAACAATTGAAACCTATCTAATCCTCACAAATTTATACATTCAACCATGTAATGCATTCATAACATAAGAACAATTAATAAAATATAATACAATTAACAGAAATCCTACCATTCATTATGTTAGCACTGAGAGTCACCCTCATATTGCAGAAGGATAAGTGTTCGAAAACACAGGTATTCCAACAGAGGATGAACATCTTCAGTAACCACTCACATAACCATATCAAATATCAACACACCGATGTTTTCACATGATAAGACCCCTATGGGGAAACATCCACGGCCCCAGCCAACACAACCACTTGGAGTAGTTAATTAATGCAAAGAAAAAGATTACAAAAAGATTTTACAAGAGAGTTTCTCACAATCAGTCATCGGCAAATGACCCTCCATGATCTTTAAATAAAGATCATGGACCAATCGGGTGTTAAGCCACAGATCAATGGCCATTAAGATTGAGGAGAGTATGAACCGTCAAATCACTCTATGTCGAGAACATATCGTGACCGTCGGATTTCCTAACTACAAATGAAAACTAATGCATACTAAAGAAACACAATTTTACTTAATGACACATTAGACCAAGTAGACCTTAACTAACTCCTAAGTGTCTAAATATCCTAACATCCCCCCTTAAGAACAACTTGGGATAGGATTGAATGATTTACAATAGTGACACAATAGGAGGAGGAAGGAGGCATTAGAGCCTACCCCCCTTTATGACAGCTTCCTGAACTCCTAACATAGATCAAAGTTTGGAAAACTTTGCTTCTGTAAGAGACTTTGTGAAAATGTCTGCAACTTGATCTTCTCCAAGGAAAAAAAGCACTTCAATAACTTGATCATGAATGAGCTTTTTGATGAAGTGCATGTGTAGCTTGATGTGTTTACTACGCTGATGTTGAAATGGTTCTTTGGAGAGATTAATGGCACTCTGATTGTTGCACCAAAGGCTAGTCGGATTTTGTTGCTGGAATCCAAACTTTGAAAGGATCTGTCGAAGCCACAAGACTTCCTGACTTGCATTTACCATTGCTCGGTACTCTACTTCTGCTGAAGAAAGTGCAATATCTTGTTGTTTCTTACAGGCCCAAGTGATAGGTCCTGAACCAAGGCTGAAAACATAACCTGCAGTAGAATTCTGATCATCAAGGTCGTCGGCCCAATTTGAATCAGTGAAACCAACCAATAAAGGAGTCCCCCCCAAACTATAATGTATCTTGAACTGAACTGTACCACAGACATAGCGAAGTATCCTTTTAGTTGCTTTCCAATGGCTTTCATGGGGTGTTTTCATATACCAGGCAACAAGACCAACAAAAAAGGAAAGATTAGGACGGGTATGAGTCAAGTATAAGAGGCTACCAACTAATTGACGGTATAGGGTGGCATCAACTTAGGGAGAAGTACAGGTGGAAGTAAGCTTGACTCCAGACTCGAAGGGAGAAGGGGTTGGTTTACAATCATCCATATGAAAGCGACAAAGAAGGTCATAGGCATACTTAGAATGGGAAATAAAAATGCCTTCATTGGTTTGCAAAACTTGGAGTCCAAGGAAATAGTGTAAAAATCCTAAGTCTGTCATCTCAAATTTCTTCTTAAGGCTGGCTTTCACATGGTTTAAAAGTTTTGAGTCACTACCAATAAGGATAAGGTCATCAACATAAAGGACAAGGATTATGAGATGGATTCCTACTTTCTTGGTATAGACATTAGGATCAGAATGGCATATAGAGAATCTAGTGGCAATAAGAAAGTTGTCCATTTTGGCATACCAAGCTCGGGGAGCTTGCTTGAGACCATAAAGAGATTTCTTGAGGCGACAAACAAGGCTAGAGTCATTCTAGACATAGCCAGGAATTTGTTCCATGTAGATTTCTTCTTGCAAATATCTGTGCAAGAAGGCGGATTTAACATCCATCTAATGGACCTCCCATTTATGTGAGGCAGCAAGGGAAAGAACAAGGCGGATGGAATTCATTTTGGCTACAGGGGCAAAGGTTTCATTATAGTCAATTCCTTCAACTTGGGAAAATCC
>ML784211.1:363099-373172 GCA_009831015.1 Picea engelmannii | reverse complement strand
ATAGATGCAATGATCTTCGTCTATCTTTATCTTACATTCTTCACATAAAGTTCTGAGTGTTTTAAACTTAGATAGATAGTCTTCAATGCAAGAAAAATCACTTGGAATTAAAGTTAGTACTTGATTTTCTAATTGTTGTGCTCGATTAATATTGTGTTTACCAAACACAGATTCAATCTTTTCCCAAGCTTCTTAGTGTTTATCAATTGATTGAAGGTAGAACCTTAAATCAAGAGAGATGGACATTCCAATTAATCCACATGCTTCGTCATTCCTATTATCCCATTCGGGTTTCTTATCAGCATCAGTGGGTGTTGTTTCCTTTCCCAAGGTAATCTGGTACAAGCCTTTACTTCTTAATAAATCATCCATATGGGATTTCCATTGGAAGTAGTTGGTGCTGGTAAGTAAGAGATTACTTGTAGAAACCATATTAAATATGCAGATAATACAGATTTAAAAACTGAAACTGATGATTTGAATGGAAAGAGCTCGAAAAGTTGTGCAGTTTAAAAAAAAACGGCACTGAAAATGGACTTCGGATGTGAGAGTTATGCCCTTTTTAAAAAAGGCATAAACAGTAACCAGTGGACCACGTGGTAGTGTAAGTTGCTCTATGAAGTGACCCACTTTTATAAAGAGAAGTGAGGATCACTTTTACAAAGAAGAGTTGCATGCAAAATAAATAACTCTAAAATAAAATATTAAAGCTACTTATAGTGATTCACTTTTATACTTGAAGTGAAATACACTTTACAATTTTAGCATGAACTTTTTCAAAAAAAGTAACAAAAGAGAGACTTGAACTCAAGACCTCTTACTTAATAAGGCAACTTTTAACCAAATTTTCTAGCAAAACATATTGTAATGTTCAGAAGGAGGATTGGGGGTGTTGTTGTTGTTGTTCTTGTTTTTGTTGTTGAAGACAGCCTTGGAGAGCGTGCTAAAAAAAAACTCTTTTCACACAAGAAAACAATTTCACTTCTCGATGACAACAAGGATTAGATCTTGGTTAGCTTACCCGGGAGATGCACCTTTTTCCTATCCGTTTCTGATTTTCCAAGATTACACAGGGCGCGGGGCAAAGAGCATACACAGATCTAAAAGAGTAGCAACCTCGAAACAAATAATATCAAACCAAAATAAAACTTTGCAAAAATTTTAAAAATGCGTATTCAAGATTTATACCTCTGAATCTGACTGTAATGGCCATATCTTGGGCAAACGGAAACCTTTTCGAGTGAAACGAAAGGAAACATCCACGACCCCAGCCAACGCGGCCACTTGGAGCAATTTATTAATGCAAAGAAAAAGATTACAGTGAGATTTTATAAAAGAGTTTCTCACAATCGATCATCGACAAATGACCCTCCATGCTCTTTAAATAGAGATCATGGACCAATCGGGTGTTAAGCCATGGATCAATGGTCGTTAAGATCGAGGAGAGTATGAAGCATCGGATCACTCTATGTTGGGAACATATCGTGACCGTCGGATTTCCTAACTACAAATTCAAACTAATGCATACTAAGGAAACACACTAAGAAACACAGTTTTACCTAACAACACATTAGACCAAGTAGATCTTAACTAACTCCTAAGCGTCTAAATATCCTAACAATAAGCCTAGTACCCATCATATTTTTTGGTGGATGTTTGGTTTATATGAGTGGAGGTCAATGGACAAAATTCAATATATGAATGATGTTCAACACATAACTGAACAAGAAATGTACAGGGAAGTGAGGGCCATAACTAACTTCAATCAATGAATTGATTTTAAGTGTGAGCAGAGGGAAGACTTAGTGAGAAAGTCGGACAAGACTACTATGGGCATCGGGCCTTCAAACAGCTTGGAGAAGAAAAACTCAGAATCAAGATCACTCTTAAGCTCAAGTTTCAGACACTGAAATATGTCCAAACAACACAGGCACAACAACACAATGATCAAACCTACATCACCATGCAGCTACAACAACTCGATTGGATCCTCCATGCCCGAGCCATTCAATGTAAGAGGGAAAAAGATCACAAGGAAGTTGACTAAAACTGATCACAATACCGCTGCAATCAAACCTACATTACAACAGCATAACAACCCTCGACTGGATCCTCCATGCCCAAGTGTTTTAGTACAGTTTTTACAAAGAGATGAAAAGAGGTTGACTTTTATTAATCTAAAAGTCTCAAATCTTATACATAACCAGAGAATAGTTCTAGCATCAAAACATTACAAAATAGGGAGCTCTGCTCAACCAGTTGACAACCCTATCAAAATATCAAAAGTGCATACATATACTGAGAATTGTTGCAACCACCAGGAGCATGATCAGGACCCTGCATTCAAAGCTTCCAGTCAGCGCCCGCTCTGTCAGATTGTGCAGGCATTCTTTCATCAGACATGAGCTCATATCAGTATGGGCTTTGCAGGAAAATCCGCCCACAGGGGTACCACGAGTTGACAGTTCAATCCCCATAGTTGGGTCGTCCATACTTCTAATTACTAAGTGAGTCAAGGTTTCAACCACCCAACCTGCCTTCCATTAATTGCTCCTTCTCGGGATCGCAACAAGGCTAAATGACCAGGGGTTGTTGTGTGCTGCTGGCAGACCTGTTGAGCTCACCCGACGATCTTGAAACCATGATGGTCTCGCTCTTTAACTCACACGGGCATCTTTGGCTTTTGGTGCAGGTCTCATGAAATTCACACTCTTTCCTTCGTGCTCCCAAAGCTACTGGTGTCAGCTTCTCCTTCACCACATTTGTCCTGCATGCGACCTCGGGCCATGACTATGGGCCCAACTCCTGGGCGCATCGCGATTTCATGTTTCAGGGGCCCTCACATCACTTGACTACAATCTCCCGATACCCGATATCGTGAAATCGACTGACTCAAATGGGAGGTTGGATCTGCTTTGCATTTGACGGCTACGATTTCTTCCTCGGAACTTCACCTTGGCCGACTCTACGCAATGGGCTCCAACCTTTCCTCCTAGACCTGCTTTCCATATGACCTCGGGCTATGACCATGGGCCCAACTCCTGGGTGCATTGTGATTTCGCGTTTCGGGGGTTTTCACATCGCATGACTACAATCTCTTGATACCCGATATTGTGAAATGGGCCTATTTAGATCGACGGTCGGATCTGCTATCATCCGACGACCATGATTGCTTCCTTGAAAACCCGGGTCACCAATCATGCGTTGGGTGCTTACCCTTTTTTCTTGGGACCACCTCCTATGTGGCCTCGGGCTGTGACCACAGACCCAACTCCTGGGTGCTTCGCGATTTCGCGTTTCGGGAAATTGCGCCTTGCTCCATGCTGAAACCTCTGAATCGCGAAATTGTGATTTTACTTATCTTATGCCACGTGCCCCTCTGGTTTGGATGGTCCATATCATTTCGCGAGTTCGCATTTCACGAGCCCTCATGACTCTACCCTTTGACCTTTCATTCTGCAAAAAGCAGATCCAACAGTCTAGATTAACACTTTGCTCGTCCCTTGATCTCGAGCCTTTTCCCTGGCACTAAACTTCGAGCAACTTTCAGATCCCGAATACCCATGAACCGCCGATCTGATTTTTCTGATGGATCTGATGGTCAGAACTGAGCCTGTGCTTGATGGATTTCCGCGGACCAGGTATGTGCGCGCCTTTGCACAATCACGCCCTGACTTTGGATGAAAAACATTTGTGGGTTTTTTTTTAAGCCCACTTCTTTTGCATTTGGCCACCCAATGACCAACTTCAAAGGAAAACAATCCCCTTGCAAAAATATGTGATAACACATTTTGATAGACACAGTAACAACAATCCCAAACATTTTGGATCAACGCTTTTCTGTTATATTCATTAAAATGGTATGTACATGGGCTCATACAACTGCAATGATCTTCAGTAGCCTCGACAATAACAACTTCAATAACTTTCAACAGCCTCAACAAAACAACTTCAATAATCTCCAGTAGCCTCATTTGGGCATACGATACATATATTTATACTAGAAGGGCTCATAGAGCTTTTTCCCTCCGACTACCTTAGTGCTATCTTATCAAAATAAAATATTTCAACCACTAAGTCTAATTACAGTAAAGGATGGGTACAGACAGATAAGAGTGAATACTTCATATCTGTACTACTATTAATTACATTAAAGAAAATACAATCTCCATCAATCACATGCGATGGTTCAACCTCTTATCATTTAAGAACTTTAATTACAATCCTTTTGAGATATTTATATGATACGACATCCTTAAATTTTGAAATCACTTCAAAATGCGTGGTAGGGCGCTGAGTTGTCCTCCACTTGCACCCTGATGATGATGCTCCTGCATCAAGAGTACAACAATAATTTCAACGATTTTAATAATCAATCTCCAATAGTGTAAACCATTTTGGTCGCGACTAGAACAGGTTTAAATTCTAGAATTACAATTAGATTTAAAAAAAATGACCATAGGAAATATAAAAATTAGAATTTACAATAATGGACAACGAATCGTTACACATCAAAATTAGGGTCTGTAAATTCAGTTGGCAACGAAATAAGGAAACTCGAATTTTTGGGTTGCAAATTAATAAGTCCACAAATCAAGGATTTTATAAAAACAACAACACATAATTAAATATTCTAAATTATGGGTTGAAAATAACCACAACGAACCATCTATATTCTAATTACAATTTATAGGAATAAAATACTGAAACTGAGGTTTATGAAAATTTGAAGATGTCCTTCAACAAATTGCGCTCCTTCTGTACTCTTGCTTGCTAATCATAGAGACTTCACCGATACATCCCAACCAATGCTATGGGTACTCTTCTTCCCCCTTAGCCCCCCGAGACGCATAGGGGCCACACACAAGAAACCATAACACAATAGCTCTCAAGCTTGTCTCGCAAGGAAGAGCTTCCCCTTTTTCTCAAGCTTGAAATTCTAGCTCTCATAAGTAAAACACAGTCCACAAAATTTTGGCAGCATAACATTACCAAGAATGAGTGAGATCCCTTTCCCTTCTACCACATTTGCTTTATAGAAAAATCCCCAATGACACATGTCCTCATCCACAATTAATCATCTTTTTAATTAATTTAATTAGCATTATTCACCCACACACTTGTCACACTCTCCCAAAGTTGCACAAGTAATTACCATTTTTATTTTACTTAAAAAGCCAATTTCCCTCACATTCCCCAATGTGTTCCTATTTTCTCTCTTAGTTGTCCCTTTTTTCCCCAAAATTCCATTTAATGAGTGTTTCCTAACTAGATCTTAGTTAGAGTTAGATTAGGAGTCTTTTTCTAGTTAGACTAGTGGCAGGTTGATTGATCCATGATCTTTTCATCGATGTGACTTATTAAACAATTGTATTAAATGAGCATAAATTGAAGTGCACCATAAAGAAAGAATAAATCAATATTGAAGAGACATATGCATCAGATCTGAACATAAAAAACTTGATAACGGAGTTTGTCCCTGGTGGACTACGTCTCTGGGTCCTGCTCTCAAATGGGTAGGCCTTTTTATTAACTCAACAAAATAATTTGGCAAAGTACATAAGTATACCTCATTCTAGAGTTAAGCTGCAGAAGATTTTCTCATATCAAAAAGCAAACAACACCACTGAATTCATGGCATCGAATTACCCAAAAACGACTGTCTCCTCGCCTCGATCTGAGTCTGGCACTTTCAGGCCCTTGAGAAAATTCATCTTGGTTTTTGTGCCTGGACCTGCAATTAAATTCATGGGAAAATATTGATTTATGTGCCATCCATATGGTCACGCGCCCCCATGGTCTGATCCCTGAACTCTGGAAAAATTCAATTCTTAAGTAATAATGGCGAGTGAATATACCAACATAGTTGTTGTCTAGTTGGTTGGCGAAGATATATTAAGGCATAGTTGTTGGGGGAAGTCCCGGGGTCAAACCCGCGGGCCTCCCATTTTACCCCTCCATAGAACCTTATCACTGGATATGGCAGATTGTTGTGATATGTCGCTAGATTTGGCAGATATTTGGGATTTGTCACTAACTATGGTGGACTATTGAGATATGCCACCATTTTTTGGTGGAACTACTCCAAGTTTTGCGGAGTGGGGTTGGTGCCAGCCAACCCTTTACCTCTTTTAAAATTCGGTTGTTAGGTGTCCTTAAGAATTTGTGTGCTGCCACATGGAAGCCCATGACTGGGCCACGTGGTGGCCATCCATTGGCCCATGTCACCTCATTGCATAGACAACCATGTCACCTCTTCCATGTCATCCTGCCACATCACCTGCTAAGTCGTTGTATAGTCTGCCACGTGGCACCTTCCCATTGGTCTACATATTTGACTAGAAAAGTCCAAAAATGAGTGACACATGGCAGCCTCCAGTGTTGCCATGTCACCATGCTGACATCAACATGACATGTGTCGCCCTCTGTGTGTGCCACATACAATGTACAGATGATGATGTCATATGTACTGATGTTGACGTCAGCAGTATAGATGGTGACTCATACCTACAGACTGGGCTAGGTTGACCAAAACTTTGAACGTGAATATATTTTGATCCATAACTCTATTTGATGAGTCGTTTACACCGTTGGAAAGCTTGTGACACGCTCTTCGCGATGATGCCAATTTCACTGAGTTTTGAGGACTTTGAATGTTTTCCCTTTCTTTGCCTGCTGAGGCCATTATGAGCTTCCTGGGTTGCTTCTACGAATTTTGAGTTATCCTTAGTCTTCTCTAGATCCTCTTTGGATCACGCCTTCCCACTGAGAGATTTTTTAACCACCAAAATATTTCATCAATCAACATATAAGTGAGGGAAGAGTTCCCTCACCTTATCCTTCTCAATCCACTTTTCCTTGCTTGGATGTGTTCCCTTTAAGCCCACTTGAATATAATCAACATCACCCTTGCATGAAGTCCTCGTCCTTTTGTCCATGATGATATCTTCCTTCAACTCGTCCAAGTACTTAGGATCAAACTCATCAACTGAAGGTATTGAAACTTCCTCACCCTGATCTGTGATCATGGGAGGCTCAAAAAGTTTCAAGTTTTCTACATTTCCAACGAAGTAAATCTGCATATAAGGTGGAAGATCTAGACGAAAATCATTGGTACCACTTTGCTCCAAAATAGTGAAGGGTCCATATCGTATGGGCTTGAGTTTCTTGCCTTCAACCTTCAATCTCTCATTGTTGATGTGAAGCCATACCTGGTCTCCAACTTGGAACGGATGATCAACCTTGTGTTTGTCATGTCAAGCTTTATAATGTGCTTGTCTTTTCTCCAACTGTTCCCTTACTGCTCGGTGTACCTGTTGGATCCTCTGAATGAACTTGTGGGCTCTGTCTTCATTTCTTTTTTCGTTTGAATTGACATCTCTCCCATACATCAAGTCCAAAGGGACCTTAGGAAAATACCCAAAACATGTCTCGAAAGGCGAACATTGAGTGGAAGAATGTAAGGCTCGATTGTAAGCATGGTGTACATAGGGTCTTTGTTCATCCCATAACTTGGGATGCTTGTTGCAATAGCCTCGAAGCAAAAGTACCATTGTTCGGTTAACAACCTATGTCTATCTTTCGGACTGTGGATGGAAAGCAGTGCTCCTCTTCAACTTGGTGTCCATCATTCTCCACAAGCTTGTCCAAAAATCCCCAAGGAATCGAGTATCTCGATCCGAGATAATGGATGTGGGTAATCCAAAGTGAACCCAAACATACTGAAAGAAGAGATTAGCAGTTTGCTCAGCAGTGATCTTCTTTTTACATGGAATCAAGATACACATCTTGTTGAACCTATCCACTACAACATACAAATAGTCATGACCCCTTTTTGACATTGGTAAACCCACTACAAAATCCATGGAGATACTTTCCCATGGATGGGATAGACCATGAAGTGGTGAGTATAGCCCCAATTTTCTATTAGTGGGCTTACAAGTATAACACATCACACACCCCTTTACATATTTAGTTACAATTGTTTTCATATGAGGCCAATAACAAAATCTTTGCAGATGAGCCATAGTTTTTCCTACCCCAAAATTCCCAAACACAAGAGAAGTGTGAGCTTCTTGTATTACATGGACTTGTTCACTTGTATGAATACATAACTTTCCAAGATGGCAGAGTAGGTTTCCCTGCAGACAATAGTTCTCTACTTGTGCACCATGGGTTAGCTTCTCAAATACTTCTTTAAAATCTTCATCAATGACATATTGTTCCACATAGCTATCATGAGATAAAGAAGCATTCTTCAAAATAATAGAAGCAACAATAGGAGGTCTAGAAAGCATATCAACTACCTTGTTACTCGTACCCTTTTTGTATTTGATTACCAAATGAAATTGTTGAAGAAAACCCATCCACCTGTAATGTCGAGATTGTTGCAGCTTGGTTTGTGCTTGAAGATACTGTAAGGGTTGATGATTTGTATGTATGATTGTTTCCTTCACTAACAAGTAGTGCTTCCATTTCTTTACACTTTGAACTAATGCATACAACTCTTTATCATACGTAGGATAGTTAACAACAACTTGGTTAAAAGTTTCAGAGTGGTAACAGATAGGCTTACGATATTGCATCAATATTGCACCCATGGTGTATCCACTGGCATTTGTCTTTATCTTGAAAGGTTCTTGAAGATTCGATAGTACTAATACTAGTGTGGTATTGATCTTTTCCTTCAAAGTATCGAAAGATTTTTTTAACTTTCCTCCCCACTGAAAAGTGTTCTTCACATTGGTTAAGGCATGCAAAGGAGCTACAATAAAAGAGAAGTTTGAAACGAATCTCCTCTGGTATTGGACTGCACCTAAGAAGCTTCGTACTTCGGTTACACTTTTGGGCTTACAATTACATCAATATTGGAAGGATCAATTCTCAATTGTCCTCCTCCTACAATATGACCTAAGTACACAAATGCAGTCTTACCAAATTCACATTTGGACAATTTCACACACAACTTTTCACTTTGCAAAGTATCCAATACTTGCTTTACATGCCTTACATGTTCCTCCCAAGTCCCACTAAATATAAGAATGTCGTCTAAATATACAATCACAAAATCAGCTAGAAATGTCTTGAATACATCATTCATCAAACGCATGAAGGTTGTCGGAGCACTACAAATCCCAAACAACATAACTAACCTCTCAAACAATCCTTGTTTGGTTTTAAAGATAGTTTTCCATGCATCCTGTTCTGCAACCCTGATCTGATGGTATCCACTGCGCAAATCCAACTGAGTGAAATAAACAACATTCTTTAATTGATCAAGTAAATCACTTATACGAGGAAGAGGGTATCAATTTTTCATTGTGATTTCATTTAAGGCTCGGTAATTGACACACATTCACCATGTGCCATCCTTCTTTGGCACCATCACGATCAGATAACCACAAGGAGATGAGTTGGGCCTGATGACCCCTTGATTCAATAAGCATTGTACCTCCTTTTTTATCTGTTCCATCTCTACAATTGACATCTTGTACATGCTCACATTAGGAAGAGAATAATCCCACTGAAGATGTATTTCATGTTGGATTTCCCTCTTAGGAGGTAATCCATTTGGTTCTTGGAAAATATCATCATACTTAGAAACAATATCAATTAATTCTTTCTTATGATAAGGATCACATCCTTGGAAAGCATCAGATATTCCGACATCCTTTTCCCCTACGACCATGAGTACATATCTCTTGTTAGTGTTTATGAGTCTCTTCATTTGCCCTGCACTAACAAGTGTTGTGTTTACCCTCATGTTGCGGGCTCTAACAATATATTCCACTCCCCCTTTAGTAAGGTGATATTTGTTCTCATGACAAAAGAAGATTTATTTTCTATCATAAAGATAAGGACTCCCTAGTACTATGCCACATATATCAAGTGATACAACATCCAAATCCACTTCATCAATCAACTTTGAAGCAATAGAAAATTTGACCCAACATTGCTTGGTGACATTAAGTTTTGCTTTATCACATACCAAACCAAGAGGATAAGGCTTTGGATGTGGTTTATTTTCAACACCCATCTTTTTGACAAGTGCTTTAGAGATCAAGTTTACTCGG
>ML784211.1:306918-329062 GCA_009831015.1 Picea engelmannii | reverse complement strand
ACAAGCAATAAACACCCCACGACACAACATAATGACTATATATATTGTAGGATATATACCATTAAATATAAAATGCTTTTCCATCTAATGATATTATATAACACTTACCCTAATAAACATAATTACACAAAGTGATAAGTACTACACTATCGATGTTACATCAACCGTAAGAAAGAGAGACCACATGATTGAAAATTTAAAACAAGTTCTAGAGGGTAACATCATTTCAAGAGTTTGTATTTTCAATGCATAGACAAATGAAAAGTGTACGGCCAAAGCAACCTACTTAATGAGAATCATGTGTTCTTTTTGGCCCACCCTTCAGCGCGTATTTAATACCTTTTCCTTTATGTTAAAGGTATAGAATTTAACACAAATAGTGGAGTACAACTTAGTCCTTTAAAGCCATTCATTCACCCTTTGCAGAGGGGGCATAGCTTAAACTATAAGGAAGTAAATACATCAAAGAGATAAGAGAGCTCTATACCATGGCTTTCAATCTCAACCTTCCATCGTATTCTCCTTGGATGAAGTGTGTGTGGTTTTATCATAAACTTAGTGTATGCAAGTTGGCAACAATGACATCTAGCTCTAAGTACTTCAACGTAATTTCCAAGTTATTTGTAAAAATATTTGTCTCTGGTGTTGATTTTTTCTAACAAAAAGAGTTCAAGTTGAAGGCAATGTTTTATTTAGAAGTGTTTTGAATTTGATTTTTTCTAACAAAAAGAGTTCAAGTTGAAGGCAATGTTTTATTTAGAAGTGTTTTGAATTTTCAATTATTAAGAGGAAGAGGGATAGGTTGGCTTTGTATAGGATTGTTGTGTTCTTTCTCATAATATGTCATGTTTGGTATCACTTACTTTCAACAACGATGATAAAATCAAAGAGACGAGATTTAAAAAAAAAAAAAAAATTAACTATGAGAATTGGTCACTGGTAGGTTTAATATGGGCCGAGCTTGAGATCAAGCCTACTAGTTGGCACTATAACCCAATAGTATATCCAATAGCCTGCAAGCCAGATATACCAATAACTTGTGACTTAACAAGCGTCTAGGTGTCTTGAAGTCCACCGGAGTGGACCTCTATCCTAAGGGTTGTCTACCCTTCTAGCCTTAGCACAATGAGCCAACATGTCCACTTTTGAGGGAATTGAGCCTGGGTGGGGAGGATAAAAAACATGCTAGGGTGTTGTGATCACCCCCACTAGGGTTTAAGTCTCTCCAATGACGTTCATGCTTGTTGTGTGCATGTACTTGCGATAATGGTTGGGGACAAGTGCAAACTTTATGCAACTTTCGAAAAATAGAAATGAATTATTTGAATGTTGTAATATGGCTACATTAATCATAAACTCTCCCAATTTGAGGAAGGACGAGTTTGCCACATCAGGATAATTCAAAACCAATAATAAAAAAAGAGGCAAGGGCAGATTGTTGCTAGGCAAGGCATTGGATGTTAAAACTAAATGTACAAGCTAGGTTTTTCACCTCCTCCATGCTTTGAAACAAAGAGAGTTGTTGCTAAATAAGAATGTGGAGGATATTGCGTTGGTGAAGGTGCAACACTTTCGAAGAATATTGATTATTCATCTCCAAGTCACCCAAAGGAGAATGTTGATCTAAATGAAAAAGAAGAGTCAAGGTTTTGAGGATGTATCAGATAGCATTGGTTTTAAGATTCACATTGTCAAGGGTTTATAATTAAACCTTAAGAAGAGACAAGTCCTTTTGCACTAGCATTAACAAAATGATGATAGATTATAACAGTGAATCATAAGTTTGAGATTCACAAGCTAAGGGACTAATAGTTGTTGAAGTAAGGGAAGAGCAATCAAATACCAAAATATATCAAGAATGATGAGACAACCTCCTAAGAAAAAGACAAATTGAGAGGAGAATTAAGAGGCATGTGGGCTTCTCTTCTCTTTAAAAAACCCTTCATAGCCATTCAAGCTTGCATAAAGGGACAATCAATATGTGCTTCCAACCAATTAGATGAATATTTGTCCCATTGCTTATATTGACCACCATGGGGGAGAATCTTAAGCCAGGATCAAACATGTTATACGAATGTTGCCAAAAAAAATTAATTGCATGACAAACAAAGGAAGAGAACTTTATACTCTAATGTTGCAACTATGATATCGAGCTTTTCCACTACACAAAACTAAAAATCTAATTAAAAAAAAAACAAATTGAAAACCATAACAAACATTAACCACCATATAATCTTTATAAGAACACCTTAAAAAAATATCATTATCAAAATCTATTTTAACAAAAAAATCCTGACAAAAACTACATAGCAATTAAGGTTTACCATCAACCCAACCATTACCAATCGAATGATAATGACATTTACTTTCCTATTACTTTTCCCAACTTATAAATTTTACTTTTACATTAAAACATAGAAAGAAAGAAAAAAAGAAAGAATTTTTAACGTCCACGAGGCTAAAAATAGCCTATGGGACAGATTGTTTTTCCATCTGGCTTTTGTATTCGACCCTTTTTCTGTGAAGTTTTACAATAATCGTTCCCAGCTTCTCAACAAACTCTTTGCTGAATAGATTATCCCAAGAACTAGCTGTCAGAATACCTGCATAATTTTTCCTACTGTCTTTGAGGACCTCACATTCTAAAATGAAATGTTTTTCTGTTTCCACTTTTCAGGACGAGCACAAAATACATACTCTTTCTTCCTACCTTTCTTTTTTTCTTTCTTCCCGTATAACCTAAAACCTAATTTATAATTAAGATGTTCTTCTACATTATAAGTGTAGATAAGAATTCTACATTATAAGTGTAGATAAGAATTTGAGGACATATGCTCAACTAGTAAAATGACAAAGAAAGAGGATATTTCACAGTAACAGAAGCTATTTCAAGAAACCAATCACAACCTATCCCATCGGTTGAAACTATTCCAACTGGCCAATCACATCAGATCCTACCATTACTGAGATAAATGAAAGAATCGCCACGCGCCAACGTTAAAATCGGAATGGAACATGTTCATCGGGGGACACCATTAATGTTTTCGTAAGATGACCCCGCCTGCAATTTCATTTTCACAGCAGGGCTGCTTCCCCTAACGGTCAGAAAGCAAGGTAAACTGATTTGAAAGGGATTGAGTGTAAATAGAAAAATTAAGTGGATATTAAAGATTGAAGGAAAGATATCTGATATATATTTATTTGTTAAGGCAGAGAGCTGGATTCCTCGGACAAAAGGAGAAACAGTAGTATTTACGCACATTTGAGGCCTCTGATCTACATTTACTGCTGAATCTGACAATTAAATTTTGGTAAGTTCGACTTCATTTGTACTCTCCGTGCTTCGTTCTGTTTCTTGAGCTTTGGGACAGGGGAAAATGAAAATGCAGGGAATTTAACGAGATTTGCATCGGTTTTCTGCTTCTTTCTGTTGGCTTTTCGGGGTTTTTGGTGAAATTATTTTAAATGCTTTGATCGGTTTCGGAGTTGGGAAATTGATGTTGTTTTCGGGTTTTTTGGTGAAATTATTTGAAATGCTTTGATCGGATTCGGAGTTGGGAAATTGATGTTGTTTTGGTTTTCTTGTACCTGAGATGATCTGTATTTCGTGCGATTTGAAAAAATTAGCTAGAATTTTGACATGATTGGGTGAAATTAGTGGAAATTTTGAGACGATTTGGTGGAATTAGTTGAAATGTTGGTCGATTACTCGATCTTTTGGTGCCGTTGACGGTTTACCTGCTCTAGAGCGGATTTGATGCGGGAAATGTGTTTATTTCCAAGGAATTGGTCTTTGTATTCGGTTTCTTCTGCGGCTACTGAGATTTTCTGGTTTATTTAGAGAAAATGTCGGTCAAATTTTCAGCATTGCTTCTCTGGCTTTGAATCAGTAAGTATTTTGTGATTAAAAATGCTTCCGCTCTTGCAGATTCTTTATTGTTTTCTTTCTGGCTTCCCTTAGCCATGCTTTCCCCTCGGATTTGGTCAAAATGCAGGCGAATTTGGCATCGTTGCTCTGCCGGCTTCCGATCGTTCTCGCTTTAAGCTCTTTCCGGTGCAGTTTAGCTGATTGTTGCTAAATTTATACATTCTTGTTCTTACAAACCCGCATTTCTGTTGAAGTCCTTTGCATATCATGTCGGCTATTCCTTTTCTCGTGCAATTACTTCTGGGATTTTTTTTCCCTTTCCGGCTTCGCCAATATTTTCGCGTTGGATTTGGTCACAGTGCAGGCAAATTCGACATCGGTTGCTCTGCCGGCTTCCGATCGTCCTCGATTTAAACATTTTCGGTGCAGTTTAGTTGAATTTTGCTATATTTATTTCTCTATTCTTACAAGTACGCATTTCTGTTCCGCTACAGAGTAAATGTGCACTAGATCGGTCATCTGAGACTCCGCTACGCCAATAACACTGATACCCAGCACAATATTCCCCGCATTACAATAACATAAAAGTCTATATTTATGCGAAATTTTAACTTAATTTTGCCAATGACACTGGTCTTGAGATAAACATTGCATATAACAGGCAGCATTACTATAGCAGAAAAGCTCATATCGTGCTAAGTTGCACCTTAATATAACAGAGTAAATGAATGAGTATTAATCATTTGACTGACATTCTTGCCCATTTCTTCAGGTCCACTTCCTCCGTGGAATTGCTTGTAGTTTGGTTGACGCCGATGTTGCCTCGGGAGGCTATGCTCTTAAGCGGCGGCAACAAGGAATTTGCTCGGAAAATCAGATCTCATTTATTCTGAGGATTAGTAATTTATTGCGGGTGGAGGCACTGTGAAACCTGTGACCACTTGCTTGCTTCTTTCCCCGTGAAACGATTTATTCGAGTTTTTTCATTGCCATGGAGCACAAGAAGATGGGCTGTCTCACTCTGTCCCCGGTTACCACCCCGCGGCCCGCGGAAAGAACGAAAAGTGTAGATTCCAGATCTGGGGATGGTTCAAATCGATATGATAAAGAGAAAGGAGTTAATGTTCAAGTTCTAGTACGATGCAGGTAAGGGCCAATTTCTGTTAGCGACCAATATAAATATAATTTAGGGTTACTAACAAACCAAATTGTAGGGCGGGGTTGATTTTCTTTATTGGCAAAATATTGCAGGCCTTTCAATGAGGACGAGTTGAGGGCTAATGTTCTCCAGGTCATATCCTGCAATGAGCAGAGGCGGGAAGTCTCAGTCTGCCAAAGTACTGCTAGCAAACAAATTGACCGGACCTTCACTTTTGACAAGGTTAATGATCGTCTCTCTTCCTGCTTTGCAATTTTCTAAGAGCATATGGCTGTTGCATCAGGCATATTAAGCATATGACTGTGTTTCAAGATTGAAATTAATGTGGCAAACTTGTATTTACTTGCAATTGGTGTCAGGTTTTCGGTCCAAATTCCCAGCAAAACGATTTATATGATCAGTCCATTGTGCCAATTGTAAATGAAGTGTTGGATGGATATAACTGCACCATTTTCGCGTATGGCCAGACTGGTACAGGGAAAACATATACTATGGAGGGTGGTGGAAAAAAAGCCAAGGTATGCCTAGACTTGTCTTAAATGTTATTTATTTTTGTTTCTGTTGCAGTCTTGGCCAATTTGGCTTCCATAGAGCCTACCTATTTTGTGTCTACTGCCCAACCTCCTCCCCTTCAAATTGTGTTCATTCACGATTCCATAGGATTTTTCAGCAATTGTGTCTGGACGAATGGGCCAAAAAGTTCAGCGCTAGGTCATTGTCCCATAGGCTTCTTCCATGCTGTTGAAATAACGTAGTTGAATATGTTATTTTGGTTCCATCTGTAAGCGTGGCTAAGAATTAATGTAAAGAGTGTTTATTTTGTAGAATGGAGAGCTTCCTGGTGATGCTGGAGTAATTCCCAGAGCTGTTCGTCAAATATTTGACACTCTAGAGGCCCAGAATGCCGAATACAGTATGAAAGTAACATTTCTAGAGCTTTACAATGAAGAAATAACAGACTTATTGGCCCCAGATGATTACCCAAGACCTCTGGACGATAAGTCGAAAAAGCCAATTGCCCTTATGGAAGATGGGAAGGGCGGAGTGTTTGTGAGAGGCCTCGAAGAAGAAATTGTATGCAGTGCCAATGAGATTTACACTCTTTTAGAAAGAGGATCCTCGAAGAGACGAACTGCAGAAACTCTGCTCAATAAGCAGAGCAGGTACGCTGAATGCAAGTTTTACTCTTGACGGGCATGCTGGTTTGTTTTGAGTTTTAATTTAACCAATGTGCAGTGATTGTGTTTTGCAGCCGCTCACATTCGATATTGTCCATCACCATTCATATTAAAGAAGCAACTCCGGAGGGTGAAGAACTTATCAAATGTGGAAAACTTAATCTTGTAGATCTGGCTGGTTCTGAAAACATTTCACGTTCGGGTGCTCGAGAGGTATGCCAAGAGGAAGGGATTTTGTAAAATCGAAGGATGACGTGTCTTGAGTTAGTCTGACTAAAAGTAGTTCTACAAGGAGATCTGTAAACGAGTTACGATTCGTCTTTGGTCACCGTCTCACAGAAATGAATTTTGCAGGGTAGAGCAAGGGAGGCAGGGGAAATCAATAAGAGCTTGCTTACTCTTGGACGGGTTATTACTGCCCTGGTAGAGCATTTGGGACATGTGCCTTACAGGTGTGACATTATCAGTCTGTACTTTAGAATCCCATTATTTCTACTTATTAATTTTTTCGCTACATCTAACTTACTGGCACATAACAACTTTTCTTTCCTGTTTGTTTAAACAGAGACAGCAAACTGACAAGATTGTTGCGAGATTCTTTGGGTGGAAAAACAAAGACTTGCATTATTGCCACAGTGACACCCTCTGTCTATTGCCTTGAAGAAACTCTTAGTACCCTGGATTATGCTCATCGTGCTAAAAATATCAAGAACAAACCGGAGGTCTATTATTATAATTTATAAGTTTCATGCTGCACACTTACTATTATTTAATATTGTCAGAGATTTTGTATATTTTAGTTCATTCTGGAAGGGTTTTTAAATTTTGTCTTTTAAGCAGGTCAATCAGAAAATGATGAAGTCTGCCCTTATAAAGGACTTATATGCTGAGATTAGCAGGCTTAAACAAGGTTTGCTTTTACACATTCTCCCTTGATAGATTTCCTTGCAATCATTTTATTCCTTCTGGCTAGAGGTTAGGAGATGTAGTTGCATTTAAACGGCTTAACAAAATTCAACTCAATATTTAACGAGAAATTTAATGAATATCCACAATTGTTGACAACCAGAGGTCTATGCTGCAAGAGAGAAGAATGGCATATATCTTCCACGTGAACGTTTCGTTCAGGATGAAGCTGAAAAAAAGGTTAGAATTTTAGGCAATTTCAGGATTTCTCTGAGGCCCTACAATTCTTGCATGTTTTCTGTATTAGGTTAAGCAAGAGATTTCCATATCGCCTTCATATTTCATAGTATAGTTTCTTATATCTTTCAGGTGATCTTTTGCAGGCTATGACAGAGAAGATAGAACAATTGGAGGTAGAAATTGATGCCAAGAACAAGGTATAATATAATCTGTGTCATATAATTGATTCCTCTAATTATTTTGTAGCTTTGTTTGTTGCTTGCAACCTTTCTTTTACATTCTTCATCACCATTTTGGTGTTGCCTGAATGCAGCGAATAGAGGAATTGCAAGGGCTCTACAATTATCAGCAACTTCTGAGTGCAGAATTTAGCAATAAGCTTGAGATGACCCAGGTACATGAAAGTGAATATTTGGGTTATTACCTGAATTACCTTGTTTTTTCATGGAATTTACGGGATTAAAAATTATAACCTAACTTGCATAGGCTATATTTTGTAGAAAAAACTTGAGGATACCGAGTATGCCTTAGATGATCTAGAAGAGAAATACAGTCAGCTCAGCTGTACACTTAAGGAAAAAGAATTCATCATCTCCAACATGTTACAGTCAGGTTAGTGGATAATATCTAACCCTCTCATGCTTTTTGATTACATACACTTTTCCTCTTTGCCATTCCCCATACTGAAAATACAGAGGTTGAAGGCAATACTTTCTCATTATGATGCACAGAGAAAGCACTGATTGAGCAGGCATGTGGGCTTCGGTCAGAACTAGAGAGCACAACACAAGATGTATCAGGACTCTTTTCTAAAATTGGTACTCACTGTCCTTTAAATGTTGATGTATTGGGCTTTAATCTGGGCTCATAAGCTGTTGAAGAATGCTTACTTCTTTTGTTTTGTTTCTTCAGAGCGTAAGGATAAGATAGAAACTGGAAACAAAGAACTAGTCCAGACATTTCGAATACAGTTAACTCAGCAGCTTGAAGTGTTGCATAAGACTGTTGAAGGTTCTGTGAGCCAACAACAATGGCAGCTACAAACTATGGAAGATCAAATGCAATCCTTTGTCTCTACAAAAACTGAGGTAGGTGAAACACTGAGCTAACAGCCTTATAATTTTTTGGTAGCTGTTTCAGCCTTATAATTTTTTGGTATCTGTTTCACCTCTTTGAAATTAGCCAGTTCTGATGTACAGCTGCACTGCTTTCACAGGCTACAGAAGATCTCAGAAACAGGGTTGAGAAGTTGAAAACAATCTATGGCTCTGGAGTCAGGGGCCTACATGACCTAGCTAATGCGCTTGATGAAAATTCTGTGTCTACTCTTGGCAGGCTCAACTCAACAATATCTATGCATGCTTCTACTCTTGAGAATGTAAGACTTCTTGACATCTGCTTTATAAGCTTTGCAAGGATTGGATCAATAACAAATCTATTCATGTGTTTTTGTTCCTTATTAATATTCATTTTGTGCCATGCAGCTGGTGGGAAAAACTGTTCTAGATGCAGAGGCATTGCTGGGTGAACTTCATAGTGCTCTGTCCAAGCAAGAGGCCACAATGGCTTCATATGCCCAACAACAGCGGGAGGTTGTCACATATCCAATCTTTCTTTAACTTTTGAACTGTTGTATGGGAGTCAAATCCTTTCACAGAATTCAAGTCAACTGCTACCAAGTTGACAATTTTATATTTTAAAATTCCATGAGTGCAGGCAATTCAAAGAACCATAGAGTCCACAAGGATAATTTCAAAGGTCAATACAGATTTCTTTGCAACACTTGAAAGACATTCATCTAAGCTTAGTCAGTTTGTGGAAGAAATGCAAATAGTTCACGACAAGAAGTTGGAGGATCTTGAAAGAAAATTTGAGGTAGACTTATTTCTTAGTCTAGATCCTTTTTTCCTTCTGTTCTAGTTATTTTATTATGTTCATGCTACTATTTGGCTGAAATATTTTTAATGCAAATAAATTTTCAAAGGAATGTGCTGCAAACGAGGAGAAGAAACTCTTGGAGAATTTTGCTAAAATGCTGGCAGGTTCGACAGCTCGAAAATCAGAATTGGTTAGTCTCTTAATGTTTCTTTCCTATTCAGTATATACTATATTGTATATGTGACTTATTTTTAATGCTTGTTTTAAATGCCTGCACTGCCAATTTGTATTTCTAACCAATTTAACATAAGAAATTGCATGTGTGTTAATGAAATTACTCTGCTCCTTACGAGATTTCAACAAAAATCAGCCTTTTAGGCCCAAATCCATATGGTAATTCAACAAAAATATGCCCATAAAGTGTTTGGAAAATATTCTCCAGGTTCCTAAATGTCTGAAATCCATAAATCTCCCCAAAACTGTTCTTGGATGTTCTTCAAACAATTCTTGTGCTCTGAACTGTTAACAATGACTTGGACTAGAGCATCATCTTTCATGATTAATGCAAACTAGTTTTGTGCTGTTTTTTTGCTGCTGTGGTCAACAGACAATGACAATTTGCTGGTTTGTAAATTTCCAACTGCACGGTCATGAAAGCAGATTCCTTACAGCTATTGTCAGACATGTAAAATGCAAAGACAACATCAGCAACAAGGATAAAGTTTTATTTTTCCTATGTTTGTTCTTGCATGTGATTTCTATAGCATCCTGATTCCTAACCATGGACACATGAAATCTGGAACTGCTCAAATAGAATACATTTTCTATCATAGATCAACCATGACATGACACAACAACAGAGAGTGCTGCAGCATTCATTTGCTTGACCATGATGCCATTTAGCATTCTAGACACAGGCTATACCATTTGAAATCATGGTCTGAAGTGTAATTTCAACTTTGGAAAGTCAGTTTACCACAAAATGGGTTATTCTAACCGTTGAAGCAAATATCTCTGTCCCTCAATAGGTTCTGGTGTTCTTTGGGAATTGCACTTGGTGCAAAGATTCTCAACCCACTATATGATAAGGAAATATCATTCTTTTTTTTTCTTATGTGCTGACATGGAAGATAGATGCATTGTGCAAATGTTTTTTTGCATACTATAATAGGATGTAACTCTCATCCTCTCAAGGATGTGAGATGTTCTTTGGTATCAAGGGGACATTTAAAATTTGTATTCTCTGATGGTCTGAAGGGATAGGGTGAAAGTGTAGAAACTATGTCCATGAATTCAAAAGAGCCCTCTTGACTTTCATGAAAATAAGTCTTATTTTGGGTTCTCTATCCGTGATTATTTTGGTCCTTTACAAAGTAGGTGCTATGCCTGATATGAGCAGATCAAAGAATGGAGAGACAAACACAATAATATGCTGGCAAAAACTGATGCTGTACACTCTTCATTAGTAGGTATAAGTAGAAATACAAGGACGAAGATGAACGTTGGCTAGATAAGGCCATCAACTCGCAAACTTCCCCAGAATTGGGCATGCAAAGATGCCTCAATCTGTTTATTTTACATGCGGTTAGTGAACTCTACATGCTAACTAAGAGGAGATGTCTCTCATCATTTACTCCCTTCAAAGAGGAAGTTTTCCTCAACCTGTGTTGTAAATGAGAAAACTTCCCTTTGTAACAAACCAAATACATAGTGTGCTTTAGTTGAGTGGTGCGAGTCTTGACATCAAGCAAGGTGTTCTTGGATAAAGGAGTTTGAAAATCTGGGATAGTGTCTCGAGGATGAGTGTTTGGGATCCCTTGCTCCAAGTGAGAGGGATTGGGCTCATGCAACTTGAGTTGGCTAACATTACCAATGTCATGGATGCCAAGTTGAGCTGGAAGAGCCAAGCAAAAGGCATTGGGATCAACTGACCACTTGGACATAGTGTAGGACCCATATCGGATTGGCTTAAGCTTGTGATGTTGTTTGTTCTTGAACATTGAAAGAATGAGGAGCTCGATGTTGATCATGATGTACCTAATTTGGCTTGTGTATGCGGGAGAGCCTCCTGAACTTTGGTGTGAATCTTGGCCAAATGTTGCAGAAAGGAGGAAGATTTTTCCTGCTTCTTTTTCTAGTGAGACATGTTTGGTGATGGAAGAACAAATGGAATCTCATAAAGTGAGTTTCCAAGGGCTAGAAGCCATAACAAACTTAAAATGGAGAATGCCCCGTGGAACTCTGTGTTGCTTGGTTATAGCTATGGTGAAGAATCTGCAGATATGTGTCCCACTTTTTTTTTTTTTGGTGGTGGATGCAAATAGCATGGAGTATGGTGTGATTAACCATTAATCTATGGATGGAAATAAGAAGAGAAACATACATGATAGCCACGAAGCCTCCACAATGTTTGCCAAAAGTTAACAAGGAATTGTGACTCGTGAGTCATGATCATAAATAATGGTAAGGGGCAGCCCAAAATGGCTCTATACATGCTGGAAACACAAGTCTGTAGCTTGTGTAGCTTTTATGTACTTAGTAAATGGAATGAAGATTTCCATCTTGGAGAAGCGACAACCACAAACATGGAATCATGGTGGGACTAAGTTTGAGGCAAACCCCACTATTACAATCCATAGAAATGGACTCATAGGGGTGAGAAGGCATTGGTAGTGACTGATACAACCCAAACTTTTGATTGGTAGGCTTGGATTGATTATAAAGAGAGCACTAATGGATGAAATCTTCCACTTGCTTCTGCATGGAAGGAAAATGCAAATAAAGCCATAGATGTTGTAGAGTCTTTCGTACCCAAAATGGCCATCATAGGAGGAAGAACGAGCCTCTTGAAGTAGAATATGGGGAGTAGTACTTGTTATTGCACAATTTGTACTTGTCCAAGTCCAAGACAAGTAAATCGAATTGTCGTAACTATAAGATAACCCACCACTGTCACCTTAGTAGGACCAACCCAGGGGAGGCGTCCCCGGTAACCTCAAGGGATAAGATAGCAAGGGTATAGCCAAGTTTGAAGGTCCTTCTCACTGGTTACCTAAGTCAAATGTCTATGTCCATGATTGAGAAAAAGAGAAGAGTTTGTGTACCTGCCCGGAACAAGAACAATATAGCATGTATATGTAGCAACTTCCAAGTACCAATATGATAAAATACCTCAGTGGACAATAGACAATGAAAATATATGTTGGCCGATATGAAATTGCAGCAAACTAACAGTTTATAACAGCAATGAAGTTTTGTAACAGACACAAKAAATATTGCTTAGAAGTGCAAGATAAGACAGTGAGAACTTAGCATTTATTCAAGGGATCAAATAACCCTTGTCACAAGCAATTTCTGAGTAGTTTGGACTAATATTAAGCTAGTGTATGCAACAAAATGAAGCAAGTTAGATGGCTGTAGCAGTGTTTTGCAATAGCAGAAAATTAATTAGTGAACTAGGCTAAACTAGGGTTAGGAAAAGTTAGTAAAAGTCTTAGAGAATAGAGTATGAGAGTTGTTTGATCAATTCCTTCACAAGAAAGCAATGAAACTAGTGCCTTTTGGGATTATGGAGTCAATTACAACAGCAATATAACTTGGAGAAATAATGATCATAATAATGTCTAAGGATAATGGGGTGAAGTTGAGGAGCTAGCACCTTAGGGCCTCAAACTTCAAGCCTCCAAAAGATGAATTTGCTAGAGGGCAAGCACTTTTGGGCTCTAGCGAATTTTTCTCTCCTTAGATTCTTGAAATATATTTATTGCAACAAACCTCTAGAACCAACTCCTAAAGTGCTATCACTTTAGGGCTTTAGGAGTCAACTCTAGACAAGATTCTCTTTACAATTTAACAAGTGAAAAGATCTAGAGAGAGGAAGAAACACCTTATGTTCCTCTCCTAGGGTTTAAGCAAACAATTTCATAATCTTCAACATGAACAAGTAAAATTTACCATAAACATTCAAAGCATGGGATGAAAATTGTAGATTTTACTTACTTCACCAAGAATAAACAAGCACAAACCCTAGTTGCAGATTTTTCCACCAAGAATAAGCCAAGAGACATCCAAAAATAGCTCTCCAAGAGATAGCGCATGAGTAAAATAGTCCAAGTGTGCCAAAGAGGGCAACAATTTCAGTCCTAATCCTCTTGTGTGAGGAAGAGTTGTGATGAAAAAATGAAAATGGCAAGGCCTCTATTTATTTGAGGCCTTGCAAACCATATTTGCCCACTTTTAAAGTCAACTTAAAAATATAAAGAGGGCCGACCTCATAATTACCCCTTTACAAATTACAAAAATTCATTTTTACACAAAATAAACTTTAAAAGGGTGATGCCATCCCTCTTTAGGGTGACGTTGAGCTCCAAGAAGGCAACGTTGAGGGTGTTAGGTGGAACGTTGGGCCTCCAAAGGCCACATCATGCCATCAACTGCCAAAACGAGGTGCCAAGTGTCCTCCTCCATCAATACATCATCCCCATCAAACCCTAGCCCTCTAAATGGTGACATCATGGACTAGGTGAGTAATGTCCAAGCCTCCAAAGGCTGGCGTCCAGGTAGAAAGAGGTGGGAGTTCATCTCCTAACCATGCTAAAGTGCCTCCAAAGGCAACGACCTCCTTCTTTAATGGGAAAATGGTGATCACAAGCCTGCCCTAGATGTGGGGTTTCTGCATCCATCCTTGGGCTCCAAAGCCCCCATGAAAGTCCAAACAAAGTCATCTCCTCATGAATACCTGTCCACTGGGCAAGGTCCTCCAAAGACAATCAGATGCACCCTCCAAGGGTCCATAAGTTACAAGAATCATGCCAAGTAAGCCACATCTAACAATGGAACCACCCAAACATGTGCTTCAAACCCCCCTTTTCAAACTAAACAAACGCTCAAAGACCTTATACAATTTGTCAAATTTAGGTATGGGAGGGGTGTTAAGGCATCCTATTGGGTTGGTCAATCCTCAAGTCAAAGGTGTTTCCCAAGGGAAACCTATCCAAGCCATGTGTGAGTGTGAGGTGGAGTGGGGTAAGACTTCTAGGCATGGGGTTCATGACATACATACAAGGGTTCGTATTGTCTCATTTATGGGTGCCTTTGCAGAGGGTGTGCTGCCCTTCGTCCACGATGCAACATTTTTCCAATCCCACTTGCCATTAATTTATTAGAGTGTGGCCAAGTTGAAGACAATAAGGGGCACTAAAAGGAAATGCATAGCCCACATAAACTCTACCTTGTCCATCATGCTTCAAGTTGAAGATAATAAGGGGCACTAAAAAGGAAATGCATAGCCTATGTATACTCTACCTTGGTTGGCATGATTGATTAATTAGTTATTTATTTCATGGGTCCCTTATTTTTTCGAGAAGCGTTTCATTGTTCTTGAGATCCATGGGCGAGCATATAGAAGGTTTATGATTGGTTTTTGTCTTTTTCTAGCTACATTTCCCTTTGGGCCTTCAACCCCTTCTTCTCGTGAAATGAGGTACAATCCCTTCTTGGGTCAGTGCACTTGAAAACCCAAAAGATGAGGAGATGAAATGAAAAGATTATGGAAAGTGATAAGCATGATCGAGATCAGTACGATGACTCTTCAAGGAACCCCCAGTAGCACCCCATTCCAGAGGGTGACCAACTTTCTAGGACGTAATGACACCCAACAAGGTTAAATAAGGAAAAAGGTATAATTTCCAAGCAAACACTCTGTAATCAAGAAAGGATTCTTTGCAACATGTTCAAATGCTTCAATTATTATTAGAGTGACACTTACCATGAAACCAAACTCATTACCTCATGAAGCAAGATTTGTTGTCCTCTGGGGCCAGGCCAATGTGATGGATGTTGCTCTGTTGTTGGTGATGTATGGTGATGCATCAATGAATAGGAGGGGCCCTGCGGGGCTATGCTAGTCAATCTGGCTCTTGACACTCCATGTATGCTACCTGTGGGCCTCGAGACATGATCTCCCTAGTTACCCCTAGTCTGAGGGGGTAACAGGACTGATAGGGACATAAAGCTGATTCAACTTATAGGGGAACTGATCTTGTAAGTGGTAATCTAGGAAGGACACCTAACTAACCACTATGGGTTGTAGTGTAGCAATAATTGGACCAAAATTGGGATCTTGGAAATAAAGGTCCTTCCATTCTTCATAAATAGGGCATCAAGTATCCAAAATGGCAAGTACTCTACCAAGAGAGAGACTAAGAAGGTGAACCACCTTGTTGTTGTCACCTTTCCTATACTTGACTCACCAAATGGAACTTCTGGAAATAAGAAGCCTATTTCAAGTGGCATTGTCCTAAATTTAGATTGATAATTCAAGCATTGGAGAGATGGGTGATCTTTATGCAAAATAACCTTGTTGTCCACAAGATAGGGTCTCCATTGCTTCAATACTTGGACCAAGGTTTAGAATTCCTTGTCATAAATGCTATAATTAAACTTAGTTTGTGACAAGGTCTCCAAATGATAGGTCACTAGGTGGTCTCCCTGCTTAAGTATCAAGTACTGACCTATGGCATACTATGAGGCATTATTCTCAAACTTGAAAGGTTGTTGTAGATTTGGGAGTACAAGCAGTGGAGCAAAGGAAGGGGCATCTTTCAATTTGTGAAAAGCTTTAGCTGTTTTTGGAACCCCAAGTGAGAGTCTTTTGATTTTTAAGCTAATGAAGGCAATGGGCGATATGATAGTAACCACAAACAAAATTCCTATAGAAGTTTTCATTGCCTAAGAAATTCTTCAAATCAGAGACGCTAGAAGGAATGGGCCATTCCTTGAGGATTTTTCCTTTGGATTGATTGATTGATTGATTGATGACAAAGCCTAAATATGTGATGGAAGTCTGAATAAAATAATACTTTTTCGTCTCTCCTCGAAGCTTGTGTTGGAAAAGCAAATCCAACACTGTGTGTACATGTCTTGAGCAATCCTCCCAGGTCTTATTGCAGGCCAAAATATCATCAAGATATGTAACAACAAACACACCAAGATGTGGCCAAAAGATGTCATTAATAAGCCGCATAAAAGTGGCTAGTGCATGGTGAGGTCAAGGTTGTAGGGTGTGCATAGGAAAGAGGGAAAAAAACACTTGTGCCACATGAGAGAGCAAGTGTAGCAAGGTGTAATTAGGACTGAACACAAGGGATGCATGCCTAAGAAAAGAGCTGTCTAGGTTCTATTACCAATTTGATATGAGTAGAGTAGAGACTGGAGAGATAATAAGATAAGATAATTTTATTAATGTCCAACAAATGACTGGTAAAGTAGGTCAATGGGACTGTTGAGTACAATGATGTCAATATAAAGTGGGAGTGCTAAAACAACTTCTATAAAAGGCAAGATGGTCGAAAGTAAAGTATGGATCTAATTTAAACTCTAAAAAGACAAGCTCTAAAAATGGGAAGTTGGTTTGGGAGAAAGGTATACAATATGGATGGATCCAGTCTCTAGAATACAAAAATTAATAATAATACGAGCATATCATAGTTCGTTGGATCCATCTCTTCTAAAATCCAAGGCTGAATGGAGAAAGCTCAAGATAGAGGGTTGTGTGGAGGAAGAACAGGAGGAGGATGATGGGAACCAAACTCTTCAAGGATGATGTGTTGAGGGACTATTTGTTTGCATATGATGATGTGTCGAAGGAGAAGAGTTTGCACTCTCTCAACTGAGGCCCAATCAGACTCTAGTAAACAAGGCCCCCAAACCTTTGAACCATAAAGAACTGTGGGATGGATAAGGGTGTCCATCAAAGTCATCTTGGACAATATGTTATGAAAATGGTGCTAGAAACACTATACCTCAAGAAGGGCTAAGGATCCATGGCCCTTGTTGACCCTGGGATGAAGGGCATGCCTCAGATTGAAGCTAGCTCCTAAGAATTGCACCCCTAGCTAGGTGTAGGTGCTGGTGATCTCAATCTACTCCCTTTTGAAAAAGAAATGATGATTCGAGAGGACCTTCATTCCATTGAAGATCATAACCTTGGTTTTACCCACAAGTTGACCATCCACTGACAAAGGTCACAGAAAAGGGCCAAAGTGTCTATCTATCTTTGCAACCCCTACGGAGATGAAACCAAGAGGACCACATCGTCAGTGAAAAGAAGGATAGATATCAAAACCTGGTGGAGAAAGCACCCATCGTCGTCCTAGATATGCTCATGTAGGGAGGACTCCAGCTCATCAATGTAGATCCTAAACAAGGTGGGGATAGGGGGCATGGTTGGCTAAGGGGATAGGAGGCATGGTTGGCTCAGGGGATAGGACATAATCAACTACACTCACACCTCTGCCATAAGTTAGGCAAGTGAAGAAGCGAGAATCCAGGAAGCAGGGGAGGATGATGGGAACAATAGGTGCTCATGAGATCCACCAAGTTACAGTAGGTGCCTGCCATAAGCTGTAATAGGCCCCAAAGCATCATCAGACATCCGGTGAAGCCCCCATTAAATTTGGATCTATCTCCTGAATGCAGAACACGTCTTCTAATTGGTGATGGAGAGGAATTTAGAGAGCTCTGGTGCGGGCATGACCTCCCCAACCACTAAATACTGAATGATGCAAGCATATAAGTTCAAGTATGGGTCCCCGACTGAATCACTATGAATTGAAAACTGAGAGGATGCTGGGGAGAAGGAGAAGACTGCAACGTAGATTACAAAGACAAGAATATGCCACCAAAAAATCATGTTGTACACTTTTCAATTGTAGATATGAACAGAAATACAAGGATGAGGATGAGTGCTGGATAGGGCCATGCACATACAAACTGCCCCAGAACTGGGCATGGAAACCGTTTATTTTTACATGCAGTTAGTGAACTGTACATGCCAACTAAGAGGAGATATTTGCAATGTGATCAGTGCTTCTCATCAATGCCACAAAAAACACTTCTTACAACGTCACTGCTACTTTTCATATGATTTTGGCACTTTTAGAAAGCTAACTTGGTCTTGCTTTTTTGTGACATTGAAAATATTGTTTGACTCAAATCCTAGCATCAAGAAAATTGACCATTCCATTCAAATATCAAGGGGGCATAGCACATTCACATGTATGTTAAGATGTCTCTGCGGATCTTAAAATCACTGAACAAGCATTTTTGTTTATATTTTTACAACATTTAGAATGAGTTCTGGCTTTCTCTTTCTCTCTCGTTTTGAATTTTCAATGTCAGTTCTGCTATTAAGGCTGTAAAATTTGTAAAACTGACTCATTGCTGAGCACAACAAACATCTCTCTCATTGAATTTTCAATATGTCACTTCTGCTGTTAAGGCTACAAAATTCATGTAACTGGCTCATTACTGAACATAACAAACTTGGGATGACCTTGTTTCGTTTCCAAGAAATGTTGCCACCTCTAAATGTTGGTCCCTTTATGGTTTCTATTTTTATTGTTGTTTTTACCTGCACAAAGTCTTCCCTTATATCATTCTTTGTTATTGAATAACTTCTCAGAAAATTTGAATCTCTGTGAGGAACTTCGAAAAAACTCAGCATGCCATACATTGTATCAGATTAAGTTTGCTAGCAATGCAAAGTAATATAGACTTTTAGCAATGTAAGAAAATCTTGTAGAGTTTCTTTCTAGAAGATTCATCTTCTTACCATCCGACATTGTAATTTAAATATAGCGATATTATCATTTATTACTATAACAAAATTGTAATGTTGCCCCGATTTCACAGTGTTTAATTAGACTTGACAATATTGTTATCTTTCAGTTTGAATCTATTGTAAGTGGTTTCTTTCTTTTCTTCAGGTACAGTCTGCAGTGCAAAATCTGCGTGAAAATGCCGTCAATAAAACACACGAGTTACAACACGGGATGTTGAGTATGCGCCATGATGCATCTGATATTCGAAACCAGTGGAAGTTATACATGAAGCAAGCTGAAAATTTCTATGTGGAGGATACAACATCATTGGCAACAGGGCACAGTTGTATGGAAGAAATTCTTCAGGAATGGTAAGGGCACCATTGATTCTTCATCTAAGTTATAGTCAAATTGAATTTACTTCAATTCAATAAAAGCAAATATACTTTAAGCTACAATTCTATGCATTTTTATGTCAATTGCTAATTTCTCATACAGTATGATGAAAGCAACTGCTGCTGGAGTACAGTGGAGGGATACACAAGATTCACTACAGAAACTTGAGAGCAGCAATGTTGAAGCTGTTGGTTCTATCATCAAGTATGCAATATATTTATCCCTCAAGCATACCCCTTCTGCACAGGTCTTTTACACATCAGTAGTTTGACTTACCTTTTCCCTCGCAGGAGTGGCACCGAGGCAAATCAGCTTCTTCTGGCTAACTTTACGCAGGCTTCAACTTCCACCAATGAAGCTGTTAAGACTGGAAATGACAACTTGTTGTCATCCATTGACAGTAAGTTCTCACATCTCAGATTCAAATTGATTTAATTCAGCACCACCTATACATTGGTGCACATCTAAATTATCATACCCGTGTTGCAGCTTCACTGAAACTGGACCATGATGTCTGCATAAATATACACTCCATAATAACCCCTTGCGCCAATGAATTTATAGAGCTACAAAGGAGTCACTATGGCAAGGTGGTAGAGACAACCAACCAAGCAGAAAAATATCTACAAGAGGAATACATGGTGAGGGCACTTCTTTTCCTTTCCAAGCTTTTAGCTAAGTTGGTAGTGAAAGCACAATTTCATGTGCTTTACTGAACTCTTGAAATCTTGATTTGTGATAACCAGGAAGATTTGCCTTCTTGTACAACACCAAGGAGGAGGCCTATCAGTCTACCAAGCATGGGTTCTATAGAGCAGTTGCGAACTCCTCCCTTTGATGAATTACTGCAAACATTTCGGGATATCAAATTGGAAAATCGATTAAAACAAGGAAATGGAGAGATAAAGCATCTCATAGTGTCTGAAATTTCACCCATGAGAGACTCCAGAATACCTCTTATAGCCAAAAATTAGTTGCATATTCTTTTAGTAGTAATACTACAAATTATTTGATAGGGTTATTCAAAACTAGCATTGGGTTGGGTCGGGATTGTTTGGTTCTGTAAATTTTGTACAGTACACGGGCACAGGAAATTGAGATGTGTAGCATCAAACAATTATGAATTGGGTCCTTCAGGTCTTTACCTATTTAATTCATTAGTCATCCACTTACAGATAGGAAGGCGCAAACATTTTGTTCACCATTCAAAGTCATCAAAGGTAGTACTACATTCGGTGTAGGCATGTCCATGGCTGCTGGACTGTATTTAACAATGCAAGTCCTACTTGTATTTATGGTTATTGTGTTTTATGTCAGATGCAGAAATCACTGCATTTTTTTGAGTTATGAATTTCGTCCATACATCGAATCACGGATTAGAAGTGTATTCTTTTGTGGGTTTTCAACTCTTTGAAATCCCTAGTTCTGCCTATAGGTACAGTGTATTCAATAGTGAGGAACTCGGGCAGCACTGTAAGAGAATTTAACGTTTTATAATATTGTATATAGTTCTCAGGTGGCAGTCAAACTTTTTATTGTGCATCAATGGAGATTGAATAACATAACTCTTTTTAGTTGTTTGACTCATGGGCAGGAAAATGGTGATGTTGCCCATATTTTTTGGCAATTCGATTGGGTGAGTCGATTGAGGACTAAACGGTTTGAAATATTTGATTTATAAAATTGCTTGGCTCGGGAGCTTCAAGCCAGTCATCACATTGATAGTGTTTTGTGTAAGCCATTATTGTGGAAGCTAAAGCACTAATTGAACAGTATGCAGCAAGGGGTGTTGGTTCTGGTGTGCTGGTTGAATCTCCTCTTAGTTAAAGCATTAATCTATGCCGTATGAAGAATCTAATTTGAAAATATGGTCACATCTCCAAGAAAGCCCGGGAGCAAACTGGGTTGAAGTCACAACAAAGTTTAAGCAATGGTATGAACAAGTTTTCGCGAGGATAGAGGAACAACTTCTAAATGGAATTTCTTCAAGTAATTACCTCACGTGAGCTTTATGTCCTCAATCCATTGAACTACGTTGGCTTAGGCAGCCCAGTCAATGTCTAGAGGAACAACTTCTAAATGGAATTTCTTCAAGTAATTACCTCACGTGAGCTTTATGTCCTCAATCCATTGAACTACGTTGGCTTAGGCAGCTCAATCAATGTCTCATCTCTCTCCGTGATTGATGGTAATGTTTTACGTAGGTTTTAAATGCTGTGATATTCAGAACTCAATGGCATTATGTTATTCTTTGCACTGTTAATAAAAATATCACATTTAGAACAACTTCAAAGGACAAAGGAGTTATATAGGCGGTGCATTGCACTAAGAACAACTTCAAAGGACAAAGGAGTTATATAGGCGGTGCATTGCACTAAAAAGAAGGCGCCACTCAAGTTTCATAGGACAAGACACTTTGTCTGCGCTACTAATTTGACCGAAGATTTACCCAAAGGAGTTATATAATTGCACAAAAATAAGGCTTTACATTTTGACAAATTTTCAACCTTCATACGGCAAGACACTTTGTCTACACTACTAATTTGACCGAAGATTTACCCAAACAAGTGTGGGCGAAAGATAACCAAAAAATGTGTTGGTTGTGATTGGGCTTTATTTTTTTGTCAATGAACTCGTGTAGTCACTTCTTTATGCAAGCGGGGAATAGATTTTGTTAGAATCATTGCGGTGATTGGGCTTTATTTTTTTGTCAATAAACTCGTGTAGTCACTCCTTATGCAAGCGGGGAATAGATTTTGTTAGAATCTTTGCGGGGAAAAGTTTTTTTTTTTTTTTTTCCTTATGCAAGCGGGGAATAGATTTTGTTGAATCATTGTGGGGAAAAGTATTTTTTTTATTAATATTGAGTAAACTTTATTTTTTTAGATTCTCTAATTGTTCTATAGTTTCATTTAGA
>ML784211.1:283671-298975 GCA_009831015.1 Picea engelmannii | reverse complement strand
GGAAATTAAGTATTTCCGCAGTAGAATATATAAGCAACCTGCGTACCATTCTTAAAATATGATTTTGAGAAAATGATTAATGTAACTTTCTTCTGGAAAATATTCTTAATGAAGAATTTGATCTTCTATCACCATGAAACGATCATGTTATCATCCCGATAACAAAAAATGTGGATAATAGTCATTACCTGGAGAGACGTGTCGAGTACATTCGTGGGGACGTTCATATCACGTCGAGTACACGTGGAGGTCCATGTGTCGAGCAGTGGTGATGCCATGAGTAATGGTATCGTGGCATAGTAAAGAGATGTTGATGACATGAGATATGCGCCACGCATCTTGCCAACGTGTTTTGGGTTGATAAGTGTCTCCCTAGGAGTGGCCTAATACCAATACCAAAGAAACTCTAAGCGAGAATTGTGACTGTTGATCTACTCAAATAGGGAGAGCTTCGAGAGTAGATCTTGATCGTCCTTCGGGGGAGGCTATTCAGAGTAATCACGCCGCAGGAAAATGACTAACTTCGATGAAAAAACCTCGAGAGTCAACCTTGATCATTAATCTACCAAGGTTGAGAGATTTCACTAATGATCTGGACCATCAACCTTTAGTGAAGAACCTAAGCTAAGAGACGAAGGGTTGACATCATGAATGACGTAACATGTCGGCGATGCAACTAGAGTGTCCTTGGGACAACATATGTCAATCATCAATTGGTTGATAAGTTGAGACTAGTCTAACTGGTCAGCTGAAACTTAGACCACCGAATAAATCTCACTGTTGATCGGGAAAACCATAAAAACATCTACACCGTCCATCAGAGAAATGCAGTGGAGGTAGGGGAAGGAATATTCCTTGATGCCCTGGGTTCAGAGCAACGAAACTGCTTGATCCTTTTTAATGTCGAATGAATAGTATCGAAAGGGGATATTCTTCGATGTCATATCTATTGGGGGTAAAAGATGAGTGAATCGAGGGAAGGCCCAAATGCTGATAATTGTAGGCTAACATGGACGAAAGTTTCACATCGAAAAGTGAGGTGAGTGCCACATCGATGTCATATTGACGCCACATCAGATGGAATGAGAGACGAGGTGCCACGTGGCAATATGATAGATGTTGACAATGAAAAACTCAATAACTTTGGAAGGCCATAACTTCCAATCCAAAGCTTGGATTTGAGCATGATAATAGTGGTTGGAAAGCTCTTGACGAGTAGAAGACGATGGAGACCTCAAGAAGAGGATTTGAGATGATGGAAAAGCGGAAAATTAATACCCCACCCCTAAAAAGGGTACTTAGGGGTCGACTGTGTGACAAAGTGGTATCAAAGCAGGCTACAACACTAGGCCTGGATGGGCCAGAGATTAGTCATAGGGTTGGTATATCAGAATTTAGAGAAGCCTGTTGAAAGATGTTTCTACCTTTAAAGGATTATTCTTTATCTGCATAAGCTCCTTGAGGAGAAGGATGCAGATTAAAATTCAATTGGGATTTTACCCAATGAGATTGAATCATGCTAGACTATGGCAGAAGAAGCCAATCATTTATTTTGGGAAATGATAGCCAGTTCTACAAAAGTGGGATTGTGTCAAGGGGCATTCATAATAAAACTTCGATGCAAATGGCATAAACATGTTTTAAAGAATACTTGGATGGACCATCAACCTTTAGTGAAGAACCTAAGCTAAGAGACGAAGGGTTGACATCATGAATGATGTAGCATGTCGATGAGGCAACTAGAGTGTCCTTGGGACAACATATGTCAATCATCAATTGGTTGATAAGTTGAGACTAGTCCAACTGTTTAGATAAAACTTAGACCATCGAACAAATTTGACTGTTGATCGAGAAAACCATAAGAACATCTACACCGTCCATCGAAGAAATGCATTGGAGGTAGGGGAAGGAATATTCCTCGATGCCCCTAGTTCAGAGCAACGAAACTGCTTGACCCTTTTTAATGTCGAATGAATAGTATCGAAAAGGGGATATTCTTCGATGTCGTATCTATCGGGGGTAAAAGATGAGTGAATCGATGGAAGACCCAAACACCGATAATTGTAGGCTAGTGTGGACGAAAGTTTCACATCGGAAAGTGAGGCGAGTGCCACATCGATGCCATATTGATGCCATATCAGATGGAATGAGAGATGAGGTGCCATGTGGAAATATGATAGATGTTGACAATGAAAAACTCGAGAACTTTGGAAGGCCATAAATTCCAATCCAAAGCTTGGATTTGAGCATGGTAACAGTGGTTGGAAATCTCTTGACGAGTAGAAGATGATGGAGACCTCAAGAAGAGGATTTGATATGGTTGAGGAAAAACGAAAAATTAATACCCCACCCCTAAAATGGGTACTTAGGGGTCGATTATGTGACATAGTGGTATCAGAGCAGGCTACAACACTAGGCCTGGATGGGCCAAAGATTAGTCATAGGATTGGTATATCAGAATTTAGAGAAGCCTGTTGAAAGATGTTTCTACCTTTAAAGGATTATTCTTTATTTGCATAAGTTCCTTGAGGAGAAGGATGCAAATTAAAATTCAATTGGGATTTTACCCAATGAGATTGAATCATACTATGGCAGAAGAAGCCTATCATTTATTTTGGGAAATGATTAACCAGTCCTACAAAAGAGGGATTGTGCCGAGGGGCATTCATAATAAAAATTGGATGCAAATGACATGAACATGTTTTAAGGAATACTTGAGTCTAGAGGGAGAATGGATTGATTAGGTGGCATGGATTGCCTAAAAAGTGGGCTTATGAAGTCTTTGTTATTTAAAAGTGATGATTAAATGAAGGATTTGGAATTAGGAGTACAATCCTCCATGTCCAAAGGCCTAATGGAAGTAGGTGAGATCAACTTACTTGACCTGTCATAACTGGTAAAAAAAAAAAATCCTATTGGGGTAATCCCTCTTTGTAAAATAAAAAGAAGTCATGTGGACTGAGAATGAACCTCATGGAAGAAGTGAAACGACATGAGAAAGTACAAAAGCTCGTGGTTGTGCTAAAGTAGTGTAAATCCTTGTTAACTAAGGACAGGTCTATGCATGAAAATTCAAGAGGTAAGTAAGTGGAACTCGTCTGCACTGTAAACATGGGTACAATGCTTGGTGCACGAAGATATGATGAAATGCATATCACAAAAATAGAGCATGCATATAACATGCATATATACTTATTATAGTCTGTCATTGGATGTAAAATATGGTGATTTCATAGATCATATGGTTAGTGATGATCTGACTATGGAAGCATAAGTAAAAAAATGATGATGTTGAATACATAGTACCTTACGAGGATAAGATAGAAGGATTAATGAAATGTTGATCCTGAATGTAGTAAAGGAAGTGCTGGGGAATTTCTAGATGACCAATGGGTCAAGTTGACATCTAGGTGGATGCTATCCATATAAGGTATGGCTTGGTATACTTAAATCATAGTGAGGGGGAATCTAGAAAAGGATTCCCTTGACCGGAAGGTATGCTGATCAAGACTAGTTGGAAGCTAGATTGGTTTTTTTGTTACCTTGGGCATGGTTAAAATTTCCCAGATTGTATTTATGAGTTGGGAAATTATTTTATAGTAGTTGAGGAAAGAGTGTTTTCTTACTAGTTGTTATCGTGTAGAAAGGAAACTTAGTTATGATTATGTTTGTTAAACTTTCCATGTGGATATCATGTGAATGACTACAAGCTATCAAAAGAGAGGGAAGCTCAATGTTGAGTATCTCTATGAGACTTGTCATAAGAATGGAAAAAATATTCTTGGGAGGAGGATATGGAAGTCTGATATGTCCATGTGTATGAGTGACATGGAAAAAGGTGCAAGCAATGAGCTTGGATGATGAATAGTTTGTATATGCTTGAGTGCATGGATTTAATACATTGTGATATTTCTTGATATGAAGACTGATATTAAGACCAAATAGATATGCATGATATTAAATATGCAAGTGATGCACATGTATGATGTAAGAGTATATGTATATTAAAGACACGATGTGAATTCCTAAATTAGTGAAATGTAAGGAAATAATTTCACTTGCCGAGATTGAATGAATACCATGGATGCATGGTTGACTCTATTCTGAAGAGTCATGTGACACATCACCCCTACCTTAGCAGTTTCTGCTTGAACTCCCGATCTTTGGATCTTTCTATTCCCCTGATTCGAAATGGATCTTTAGTTCCCACTGGAATCTTCAATGCATATAATACCACAGGTCCTTCTTAGTAGTTATGCATGTGTGAACAAGCACTAGGCGCGAACCTCCACTCCACGTGACCACTGACTTAATTCGAAAAAATGTTTCGAAAATCGCGACTTCGCAATTTCTATTGTGAGTCCCCCCCGACTCCTTCGATTCCTGAAACCCCGAAAAGGGCTAACAAGTCCACTAGCTCCTCCCTTATTCTTCTACCATATGACCTCCAGTTGAACCCCGGGGTCCACCTCCGAGCACATTGGGATTTCATGACTTATGAGTTCGTGATGCAACTCTCCTCCTTTTCTTGAAGTTCGAACTCGTGACTCCTTTGCTATGGATCAACGGTCCTGAATCTCCCACGATCTGACGGTCCAGATCACATCAGGACTTCGCGTATTGGGGGTTCTCGAAAAAAATTCCTCCACGCTTCTGACTTCTGTAATGTCGATATCTCAGAGTTCCCAATCAATGACTCTCGTCCTTCGGGATCTAACGGCTACTATCTCTCCTGAGCTTGCGAGTGTTGAAAGGCACTAGGCCTTAACCTCTCCGCTGATCTACTGGATCCAATAGTCCACGAAAAATTGATGTTTCTCCCTTTGAGAAATTCAACCGTCCGTTCAAGTTCTCAAAGACTCCTGGCCAAGTAACTTCGCGTCCTTCCTCCTGAGCTTGGTTTCTGCAAAGTGACTTTGACCCTTGTCCTTCCTTTGAACTTTCCAAGAGTCTATCCCCCCCGAGCTTGATTCTGGTTGCAACTTAAGGATTCCAAGGGATTCTTGCACGCACTCCTTGTGGCCTTCATGATAATCTTTGATTATCTTAAATCTTCTAACTCTGCGCACTCCTTGCGACAACAGTTCTTAAACCACTCACTTGGTTGAAAAAGTCTAGTGCTTCAACCTGGCCTGCGCACACCTTGCACGGCTCTATGCTATACTTGCACTTTTGTTGGTATGAGGACAACTCTATCTCTCCTGAGATTTTCTGAGGTAAAACTCTGAATCTTGTCAACGCACTCCTTGCAGACCTTCACTGGACTCCTTGCAGGGATTCTCAGAACGAGAAACAATTGAAACTCATACTCTCCCTCACATAGACTTCATACATTCAACATGAAATCATATACACAAAAACATTGAAACAAATGCATAACATAGCATATAAGAAAACTGCAAACATGCCATTCAATAGATGCAAACAATATTCATAACAACACCATGAAATTGAGTCAAAACATTCTTTATATTAACTCAAGTGCTTCTGTACATGGGTTTTATAGCAACAACTATCTGCTTATACAACTTCTATAGTCTCTGTTCTTCTCTGCTCTCCTATTCTCTTACTCTACAACTCTACTCTTACAAATGAGAATAATAATACAATACAATACATACAAGGGAGATTTCTCGAGTTTTCCCTCCTACAACCTCGAGCTATCTAATTGAATTAAAGTCTACATCTACTTTACATTCATTACATTAATTGTTTACAACCAACATATGAGAGCAATCACTCAAGATCCATGTTACAATCCCCAAAACATTTAAGAGCACTTATGTCTCTCCATATATTACATTAATGTTTCATCCTTTTGAAATTCAAAACATCTTCAAAATGTGCACTGGTGCATATCCAGCTGTCCTCTGCTTTGCGCTTGCTTACAATGCTCCTGCATCATACTCATCTGGCTGAAAAATTCATGGACTCCTGTTCATGAGCTCCTGCACCGTCTGTCCATGTTTCTGGATATCTGCTTCACTTTCCCAACTGGCATCCTCAATCGGGTGTCCCTTCCACTTTACAAATATTGAAAACATGTCTTCCTCTGGGTCTTCTTACCAATTCTCTGATCGATGAACTTCTCCATTTGTGGATTTTAAGCTACAGGAATCTATTTGACCCAATGAACTTCCTGTTGATTATCTTCCCTATCTGCTTCATCTTCTCTATAAGGATACATATCTGCTACGTTGAATATGGGTGATATGCCCACATCATTTGACAATTCTATCTCATAAGCATTTGCCTCAAATTTTCTTAGAATCTTACACAGCCCTATCTTTTTCATCTTCAGCTTATTATATGTTCCCTTTGGGAATATTTATTTTCTTAGATGTGCTAAGACTAAATCTCCCACTTTGAATTGAAGCTCTCTTTTGTGCTGATCTGCTCTGCACTTGTATTCCTGGTTGGAACTCTACAACTGCTCTTTAATCTTACTGTGGAGCTCCTGCATCTCTGCTGCAAAATATTCTGCTCCAACACTCCTGAACTCATTATGCTCTAAGTCTCTCAACTCAAATACTCCTCTTGGCCGCATTCCATACATTATCTGAAATGGGCTATGTCCTGTGCTTAGGTTAGGTGAGTCATTATATGCAAATTCCACTTGTGGAAGAATCTGATCCCATTGACTATGATGTTCAACTACTAAACTTCTCAACAAGTCTCCTAAACTTCGATTTACTACCTCAGTCTGTCCATCCATATGAGGGTGATATGATGAGCTAAAAGATAAATTCATTCCCAGATTCTTCCATAGTGTCCTCCAGAAATGACCAACAAATTTGGTATCTCTGTCTGAAACAATACTCTTGGGTAACCCATGAAGTCAAACAACTTCTTTGAAAAAGAAATTTGCAATGTGTGTTGCATCACTAGTTTTCTAACATGGAATAAAATGTTCCATTTTTGTGAATCTGTCGACTACCACGAATATGGAATCACAACCTCTCTGTGTCCTCTATAGTCCTAACACAAAATCCATGCTTACCGCATTCCACGACCTCTCTGGTACTAGCAATGGTTGATACAATCCTGTATTCTGTATTTTCCCCTTTGTGTGCTGGAAAATTCTACATCTGTTGACAAATTTCTTGACATCTTCCCTCATTCCTGGCCAATAATACAAACTGTTCAGTTGCACAAATGTTTTTTCATGGCCTAAATGTCCAGCGAATCCTCCACTATGTTTTTCCTTCAAAAGGTTTTCTCTCATAGAACTCTTCGGGATACACAACTGATTTCCTTTGAATCGCAATCCATCTTGGTTCAAGTATTCAATCCATTGGCTTCTGTCTCTCAGAACATGATTCTCACATCATTCATAAGCATCCTTGAAATCTGAATAATCTCTGTACATGTCCTTAAGGCTACCAAAACCTAAGGTTTTCACACGAAACTCCTGCAAAATCAAACATTTTCTGCTCAACGCATCAACAACCTTGTTAGCATTCCTAGAAATGTGCTTTATAACAAAAGTAAAGTTCTGCATAAATTCAACCCATTTTGCATGATTCTGGTTCAGTTTTTCATGTCTGGTTATAAAATGTAAGGCCTAATTGTCGCTATACAAAACAAACTCTTTCGGAACCAGGTAGTGCCTTCATTTCTTCAGCGCTTGTATGACTGCATACAACTCTTTATCATACATGGAATAATTCTTCGTGGCATTGTTCAACTTCTCACTGAAGTATGCAACTGGTTTATTGTCTTGACTTAAGACTGCTCCAATCGCAAATCCACTTGCATCACATCTCACTTGAAATGTCTTACTGAAATCTAGCAAAACCAGAACTGGCTGTTCAATTATCTTCTCCTTCAAAAACTTGAAACTTTTCTCCTTTTCCTCTGTCCAATGAAAATATTTATGTCTTTTCTTGACTGTGTTCATCATTGATGCACAAATCCCACTAAAATTTCTGATGAACTTCCTGTAAAAACTAAAAATACCATGGAAGCTTCTGACTTCAAAGATATTCCTTGGCGATAACCATTCTTTGATTTCTTTTACCTTTTCAGGATCCATCTTCGACTCGTTCGAAGAGATCATGAACCCCAAATAAACGAGTTCCGTATTCATGAAAGACGACTTCTTTATATTTATCAACAACTTCTCTTGCTGCAACCTCCTCATCACTAGAGTTAAATGTCTCAAATGTTCTTCCTTAGTCTTACTGAAGATTAGTATATCATCAAGATACGCAATTAAAAAATTTCCAATGAAATCTTTCAAGACTTTGTTCATCAATCTCATAAAAGTACTTGGCGCATTCATCAAACCAAACGACATGAAAATCTATTCATACATCCCTTCATTCGTCTAGAATGTTGTCTTCCATTCATCACCTTCCCTCACTCTAATTTCATGATATCCTCTTTTCAAATCAATTTTTGAAAAAAGCTTTGCTCCACTCAAGCATTCCATCAAGCCATCCATCCTGGGTAAAGGAAATCTATACATGATGGTGATTTTGTTTATATCCCTCGAGTCTGTACACATTCTCCATCCACCATCCTTCTTTGGACTTAACACTGTTGGCACAGTGCATGGACTCAAGCTTTCTCTGATCAACCCTTTGTCCATCAAATCCTGGACTTGCTTCTTAACTTCTTCATTCTCCTGCGGTGTCAATATGTACGCTATTTTGTTTGGTAAACTCGCTCCTGGTATAAGGTCAATGTGATGGCTTATAATTCTAATGGGAGACAATGAACAAGGTAAATCGTCCACCACTATATCAACAAAATTCTCCATCATTTCCTGGATCTCCTCAGATAGATCATCTATTGAGGCATCAGTCAAGATGACCCTAGGTTTTCTCACCATAGCAAACTACATTTCTTCATCTTTCTTGACTTCATCCAAAAGTTCCTTCCCACTCATGAGAAGTATAGTATTGCTTGTTTCTTCTTTCACCTTCTTGTCTTCAATTGGCAACAACATATGCGTCCTACCATTCTTCTCCAAGTTGTATGTGTTCTTTCTTCCATCATGAATAACATTTTGTCATATTACCACGACCTCCCCAACAAAAGATGACATACATCCATGGGAATAACATCACATAAGATCTCATCTCTATATCCCCCTATCTTAAATTCAACTAAACATTGTTTAGTGACTGTTACCTGATGTCCTTTCTGCAACCACAAAACCTTGTATGGGATTCGATGTTCAACTATCTCCAATTCCATCTTCTCCACCATTTTTGTGGATACTAAATTATCTGTGCTTCCACTATCAACAATCACCTTGCATGCCCCATCCTTAGTCTTGCAAGAAGTTCTGAACAAATTTTTTCTTTGGACTGGATTTTCCATCTCTTTCTCTGGCTTCAAGAGAAATTTCCTCATCATTAAGGATCTCCTGCCTTTTTCATATTCTGCCTCAACATTTCACCTTTGCGCTTCTGAAATGTGAGCTTCACCTCCTCCCTCTCTTTTTATATCGGGACATTCAAATTTTTTTGTCCAATCTTTTCACAGACAAAACACTTTATTTCACCACCTCTGCCTCTTCCTCTTGCTCGAGGAAAAGTTCTCTTGTCGGCATACTTTCCTCCATGTGAGTTTCCTCCCCTTTCTGGGTGATTATGAGGTTTCTTTTCTTCATCCTTGGGATTCTGTACTCTGTCCTGAACAATTGCTTTGCCTCTGCTCTGACTTCTACCTCTGCCCCTTTGACCTTGCTTTTGGGCCAATTTTACTTCCGCCTTTGAAGCAATTTGATAAGAATCTTCCACATTTATGATTGTCACCATGCTCATCTCATCTTGAATCTCATATCTCAGGCCATTCATGTATCTGGCGAATTTTTCATCATCACTCTCACAATGACCAGCTCTGATGTTGAGTCTGTAAAATTCTTCAGTGTATTCCTTCACTGTCATCCCTTTTTGTCTCAAATTCTGTATTCTTTGAAACAAATTAATTTGGTAATCTCTTGGTATAAACTTAGCTTTCATCTTTGCTACCATCCTATCCCAGCTTTTGATTCTTTGTTTGCCTTTGTAACACCTATCAGCCTGCAGTTCATCCCACCACAATGTTGCATGCCCTTTTAGTCGAGTGACAACATGTTTTACTTTCTTATCTTCTTCGATATCCTCATAGTCAAAGTATTTATGTAGAGCTCTAAACCAGTCTAGCAGCTCCTCAACATGTAAGTTGCCTTCATACATTGAGATGTCCATTTTTTGTCTGGCCCCTGTTCTTGCAATAACTTTGAATAGATATTCCTCTGCAACATCTTCGGTTATGACTTCTTCTTCGGCTCTAGCTTCATTTTCACTTTGGGTCTCACTGATATCTCCAGTATTAGGTGTTCATCTCTGTGTTGTCTCCATAGCATCCAATTGAGCATGAAGTTCTCTCATTTCCCTTTCCACGGTTGGATCGGGCATGGGTCTCTCTTGACGTATTCTTGGCGGAATTGTTTCAATCTGTCCACGCAGATTCAAATCATAATTGTCCTCTGTCTCCCCTTGCTTATAGAAAAGAATAGTTGTAAGCTCTGATACCACTTGACACCTCACCCCTACCTCAACAGGTTCTACTTGACCTCTCGGTATTTGGATCTTTCTATTCCCTTGAGCTGAAATGGATCTTTAGTTCCCACTGGAACCTTCAATTCATATAATACCACAGGTCCTTATTAGTAGTTATGTCTTCACGAACAAGCACTAGGCGCAAACCTCCACCCGGCGTGACCACTGACTTAACTTGAAAAGGTGTTTCAGATTTCGCGACTCTGCGATTTCTATTGTGAGTCCCCCTCGACTCCTTTGATTATCGAAACCCTGAAAAGGGCTAACGGGTCCACTATCTCCTCCCTTATTCTTCTACCATATGACCTCCAGTTGAACCCTAGGGTCCACCTCCGAGCGCGTCGGGATTTCGCGACTTATGAGTTCGTGATGCAACTCTCCTCCTTTTCCCAAAGTATGAACTCGCAACTCCTTTGCTATGGATCAACAATCCTGAATCTCCCATGATCTGACGGTCCATATCGCGTCGGGACTTCGCGTATCGTGGATTCCCGAATCAACTTCCTCCATGCTTCCGACTTCCAAAATGTCAATATCTCAGAGCGCCCAATCAATGACTCTCGTCCTTCTGGATCTAATGATTGCTATCTCTCTTGATCTTGCGAGTGTTGAAAGACACTCGACCTTAACCTCTCCACTGATCTACTGGATCCAACAGTCCACGGAAAATCGGTGTTTCTCCCTCTGAGAAATTCAGCCTTCCGTTCAAGTTCTCAAAGACTCCTGGCCAAGTAACTTGGCGTCCTTCCTCCTGAGCTTGGTTTCTGCGAAGTGACTTCGACCCTCTTCCTTCCTTTGAACTTTCCAAGACTCTATCCCTCTCGAGCTTGATTCTATTTGCAACTTAAGGATTCCAAGGGATTCTTGTACGCACTCCTTGCGGCCTTCACGATAATATCTGATTATCTGAAATATTCCAACTCTGCGCACTCCTTGTGACAACAGTTCTTCAACCTCTCACTTGGTTGGAAAAGTCTAAGGCTTCAACCTGGCCTATGCACACCTTGCACGAATCTATGCTATACTTGCACTTCTGTTGGTATGAGGACAACTCTATCTTTCTTGAGATTTTCTGAGGTAAAAATCAGAATCTCTTCAACGCACTCCTTGCGCACCTTCACTGCACCCCTTCTATGAATTATTAGAATGAGAAGCAATTGAAACTCATACTCTCCCTCTCACAGAATTCATACATTCAACATGAAATCATACACACAAAAGCATTGAAACAAATGCATAACAGATCATATAAGCACACTGTAAACATACCATTCAATAGATGCAAACAATATTCATAACAACACCATGAAATTGAGTTAAACATTCTTTATATTAACTCAAGTGCTTCTGTACATAGGTTCTATAGCAACAATTATCTTCTTATACAACTTCTACAGTCTTTGTTCTTCTCTGCTCTCCTATTCTCTTACTCTACAACTCTGCTCTTACAAATGAGAATAATAATACAATACAATACATACAAGGGAGCTTTCTCGAATTTTCCCTCCTACAAACTCAAGCTATCTAATTGAATTAAAGTCTACATCTACTTTACATTCATTACATTAATTGTCTACAGCCGACATATGAGATAAATTGCTCAAGATCTGCATTACAATCCTCAAAACATTTAAGAGAACTTATGTCTCTCCAAATATTACATTAATGTTTCATCCTTTTGAAATTCAAAACGTCTTCAAAATGTGCGCTGGTGCGTATCCAACTGTCCTCCGCTTTGCGCTTTATTGCGATGCTCCTGCATCATCATGAAAGTATTGTTTTGAATGATAGCTTGAGGGGAATGTGTTCCATTCCCTCAAGAAAGGCTAGTATAAATAGATGAAAGTGTAAATGAGCAAGGATGCTCTGTTGTCATGATAAAAGACAACATGATTATAACTTTGAGGACCGCATGAGAACAATTGTGAACAATCATGAGTTAACTGATTTTAATGTAAAGATGTATGTGAGATGTAAAATATACCTATGGTATATACACATAGGATTATGATTATGCATGTGGTTAAGTGCATCATGGATGAAAATTAACAAAACAAGGAATATGTGTAGATAAATAATCTGGATGCATAACAAAAATGCATGTTTATGTTCTTTATTGAATATTTGGTAAACCATTGAAGCTAATTCAAGGTTGAGGCCATCAAAGATAGTGATGGATATGCAATAAGGAAGTTGCATGCCAAAGGAGTTCGCTGTGAAGGAGCTATGTAAAGACTCTATCAGGAGAACAAAGTCACAACCTTATTGATTATTGAAAAATGGACAGTGGGATGCAAACATATGTATATATAAGAATCCTGGATCACATTTTAAAACAAAATGTATGAGTGGAAGATTAACAAATGAATGTTGACCATTCTGATAACTAAATGGTAATGTGCAGAATGCACAGGTTCATGATTCATTATGAACAAAAAGTTTTCTATTGGAGCATGTTGATGTATCCAATAGGTTAGGGTGAGCTAATCAAGGCTTCTCAAGGAAAAGAGCAGGAAGATCCCAAGAGGGATATATATATATATATATATATATATATATATATATTTTGCAGAAGCAAAGAATGGAAAAAGGGGAATACTTTTCTTGCTTTAAAAACTCTGATTTGCTGAACAAAGTTATGAATATAAAAAATGAACAACTGTGAAAGAAAAGGAAATGAATTAATAAATATGTTTGAATGAATATGCTTGGTTAAGTCGTGTTAAGTAAAGACAGTGAGGCCTTGGAAAAAAATAAAAATAACTCAGCTGGACTGAAAGTCCAGAGCTATGTAGAAGGAGTTGGACAAGGAAAGATTTCTCTGGTATGAGAGATTGATTTACTAATGCAGGTAAGTGTTTTGTCATAAGAATGTTGATAGTTGTATGATTATAGAATACAACCGAAAATTGGATTGCGATTGCACTAGCTAACACATTAAGGAATAATGTGGTAGAGTGCATAGAGATATGTTGGGGTATATCTGGAAACATTTTATTGATTTAAATGCTATGATACATGCATTTTTGTTTTACATGACGAATAATATAATTGTGATGTATGTCATGTGTGGGAAATGATTGGAGCTATTGGGAAATGGCAACTTCCAATGATAGATAACCTTTGGTAAATGATAAATGCAAGAAGGTTGTTGTTGAAAGATTGTTGAAGGGACTTTGAGAGCCCTATGGAGCAGTATTGATGAGGTAAAAATTAGAAAAAAAGGGTGCTAACAGCCATAACAGGTATAAAAATGTTCATGCATGTGTGGCATAAGGTATGGAGGGATTTGGTAATAATCTCCTCTGAAGTATTTTAATTTCTTACTAATATGCGAATAATTTTGAGTGGCTATTGTATGCCATTGCTACCCAAGCAGAGTAAGATTCGGGAAAGAAGAATCTAAATAATAGAGAGAGGGAGTTTATGCCAGTCAATGATGGGTTATAATCCTTGCAATAAAATGCATGAGTAAGGAGTACCATGGGTACAATGAACAATCTAGGGAGATTGGGAATAAATGTGCTCATAGTTAGCATATTACATGGAATGCATTTGGGAAATGCATGTTTGAATAAGAGGGAAGACAATGGATTTTCCATTGAGGAAGGAGGACCTTCCGATACTCCACTTGAATTGTGTATTTGTTAAAGAAAATAAAATTTCTGTGGCCATGAGTGTTGGCACTTTGGTTACTAATGAAGGAAGAATGCTTGGGTGCATTCAAGAGAAACTTTTAGTTTCATATGTGTTGATTTGAGATCATGATCAGCCTATAGCAAGAAAAACAATTATGCTGCAATAATGAACGAGAATGAATAAACCATATGGTGAAGAAGTTGGTTAAGCTCCAACACACCATGGAAAAGTGTGTGTCATAAAGTGTGGCAAACTTGAAATCAATGCAAGGGTGCATTGGGTATGAATGTAGCCATGAATATTGGCACATTGATTAAAACCATTTGATATTTGAATTGCATTTGAAAAATTTAGTATGTTGAAAGGATGCATACGTAAATAATGATATTTCCTTTTGCTTTGTACCCTTGAATAGATGGAAATGACTTGGACTGCTAGTATGCATAGTTTTGAAAATATAAAGTGTATGAAAAATAACAATTTGTTTGGCCAAGGAATGTTGAAATTGCCGGAAGAAAAGGGTCTTGGATATGGAAGTGTTGTAAGCCAATAAAGAAGACCAATTTCCTGTTGAGCCAAAATGCAAGGAATGCGATTTATTTTTTGAGAAAATGAATTTGATTGTTAGTATGCAGATTTCCGAAGTTTTTGTGATCCACTGCAAGCGTGCAATGAAAATATAGTGTGCATGAAAACTAGCAATTTGTTTGGCTGAGGAATGTTGAAATTGAAGAAAGAAAGGGTCTTAGATATGGCAGTGTTTTCAGCCATAAGGAAGACCAATTTCCTACTGAGCCAGAATGCGATGGGAAGAAAATGTTGGAAAATTGGTTGTTGTCATTGATGTCAACCCTAGTCATGGGTTTTGGACCGCAAGATTGATGAAGGTATTTGGACATGAAGGAAAATGCACATGTAGATACAACACCCATGGATGGATAATATACATCATGTTGTTTCTAGTGTTATGTGGCACGTCACGTGGATCCTCATGGTTGAGGAGAAATGAATTTTTGAAGATGACAAAGTGAATTGTACATGTAGGCCCTGAAGATAATTACAGAAAATAATTACAAAATAAGAAAGTGTCAGGTCGGCCCTAATGTTAA
>ML784211.1:231591-267779 GCA_009831015.1 Picea engelmannii | reverse complement strand
GAATTTCAGAGGGAATAAGAAGTAAAAGAATCCCAGATTACAAGGGAGGATGAAGTGTTTTGGTGATGTGTTCTAAGATATGTTATTTTCAGGTAATCTTACCATTTTTTCTATAATTTTTTTTCTAAAATGATTCAGATGGTGAAATCGCTATGGTATTGAGAAGACATATCAATGTACCTCTGGTAAAAAATTCATATCTTGAGTCACTATAATTACGGAGATACACTTTGTGGAAGATAGGGTTTGTGACCAGTCCTGAAGCTAGTCAATAAACAAGTGTTCCGGGTAAAACAATCATAACTTCTTCATATAGAATCCAAATGAAGTGGGACCACTTCCATTGGAAAGTGTACTAACTGTAGTTTCTTGTGTGCATGTTTCGGAATCAGATGTTAAATATTTAACTTGGGGCATGCTGTAAAAGTTGGGTCTTCTGAATAGACCAAAATTGAATAAAATCTACCATTCTTTCTATAACCTCTTTTTGGGGAGGATTCAAGGAGTGAAAATTGGAGGAGTTTCAGAGAATACATTAAGTAATATTATCTATAGGATCATAGTACCCCAATAATTGAAGAATTGCAGAAATTAAATAAGTCTCAGGAAGCATTATCAGGTTGTATGTGATGATTGGTTGATGGTGATGATTTAATGTAAAGTTTTATTATCTCTCATATATTCTTGGGTGGAAGGAAGGGGCAAGGATGGAGAGTTCAAATCTCTCTTGATATTGGAGGATTGCATCTTCCTCTTGGAGGTTTATCCCTCCCTTTACATTTGGAAGCTGTAGCTACCTTTGGAAGTCATTACTTCCCTTGAACAATAACTATTGATTATTTCTCATATATTGTGCATGGTGTATTATGGTGTATTGGTGTAACTCTTATACTATTGTTCATTTCTCATTGGATATAGTTGAATGGTTTAAGTATAAGTTGAAAAATGTTTTAAATTGTACTTGATACTAATTCACCCCCCTCTCAGTATCAACAGAAAAATCCCATACTCATGAATCTGGTTCCTGTGTGGAAGATATTTGAAAAATAAAAATGTGGAAATTGCAAATATGTGGGTGACAGATTTGAAAAAAATTATAAATTGGAATTGATGATAATATCTCATAATTTATGTATACCTGTGATACAAGTGAGATAAAAATATTTGTTTAGGGAGGATAGATGAATGCTATCAAAGCTGGAAAGCATGAAAAATGCTACTATTTAGACATGAGAACCTTGTGGTAAGCCATGATCACCCTAGAATATGTTGTGTTGTGCTAACAAAAGCCAGAGGGATTCCTTGAAAGAGTAGGTTAGAGGGATGCCTTGACTGTAAGGCTCAATGAAGTCTCTATAACTCTTCTTGTGTGATAAATCCTGGGAAAGACAAGATGGATCGCCCGAGGGACTGTATAGAAGAGAAGGGGATGCCTGAGCCTAGGCCTGGAGGGTGAGTGACCGCAAGGAAGAGAAGACTTTGATAATTCTTATAAACTATTGGTTGGGATCATGCACACAATGGGTATGTCAGGGAAAAAAAGTGAGCCAAGATAACAAGACAACCATATGGACACAAATCCACGAATTGCACAGATAAGTATTGTGATGAAATAAATATTTTCCTCTTGAGTTTTTAGATGAACAACATTAAAATGTCATGCATAAAATTGTGAATTGACATGTGTAATGTTTGAAATGTTGTAGGAATATGATGAATGTCGAGGTTCTGGGAAAGGACTTGACCAAGAAAGAGGATCAAGATTTCTGAAGCAGCTGAATGACAAAGCAATGAAAGGTGTTACTGAGAAAGAACACCGAGGATGGTGTTCCTTTGAAGAGGGAGGGGATTGTAATACCCATGTTTCCCCCAACTTGTAATTAATCATTACTTATGATTACCGTGCTATGGCATGTGAACAATGTAAATGTATTATTGTTTATATTTCCAACAACTCACTGTGGGGGTGAAGCCTTGAAGTACTAGCTATGATATAACTAGAGGAAAGAGTGAGGAAACTGTAGAGAGGGTTCATTATGTCAAAATGATCCAATTCTCTTTGATGAAATAATAAGCCTCATCTTGATCCCAAGGAAAAATCAGTTAATGAGAAAAGGACTGGTGGTTGAATAATCAACTACCCCAATGAATGGAAGCATGGAGGGCCTGGCTGAGAAGACATAAAATTCTCAGCCCGAAGTACGACAAAGTGTAGTCTTCCTGCATATCTATATTGACCTGAGTTCCTTCTAGAAGAAGGAATAGGACAGGTCCAAAACCTTCCTCTAGGGGGAGAAAAACACCCAAGAAATAAGAAGAGACAAACGAATGGGTTAGAGGACGATTTAGAAAAGAAGAAGAGCGCATGAGGCTTTCCAGTTCAGAAGAAGAACTGAAATATTAAATTTTTCTGGTTACAAGAGAGAATGAGATGAGGAATTTAGTCTCTAAGGAAGAGAATTGCTGAAAGGAATGCACAAGCGCGTGGAATAGAAATATCAGAGAACTTGTGGATGAGTTATGAACTAGAGCATAGAAGACTTGAAGCCCATACTGGAGCAAAAGAGGGTTGCGGGCTTGGTTCTGGTTGGAAAGAAACCGGTGATGGAAGGAGAGGGCATTGGAGGACAGTGTATTTATGAAGGGACTCTCTTTCACATAGGAAATCTCGCTGGGAAAGCATCTGATAAACGCTGTGGAGGTCCTGATCTCATTGGGGAAGAAGGCAGACTTTTGTTGTTTCTAGAGAGGTGGAGGAGAATAACCTCCCCAACACCTTTCTTGAATTTTGAAAGAGAACCCAGAAAAACCAGACATGAGCTAAGAGGGCCGCGAGCTTGATGCTGAGGAAGCATCTGATAAGCCTCGTAGAGGTTGTGACAGAGAGAGGATCTCTAAGAATTTTCAGAAGACCTGAGCAACAAATGGAAGTTTCTGTAGTGATATCATGGCTTGGCATGAGAGTGGCCAGAGTGCTAATAGTGAATTCCTACGAGCCTATGGTTGGGTGGAAAGGCGAACACCCATGGTCAGTTGGATGAATACAACCTGTAATAGATAAGTATTCATATACCTTGTGTAATTGAACTGTAATTTAAGGTTGAGTTGCCTGTAAATATTTTAGGGATGTGCATGCTTGTTTGATGACTAGACTGGTTGTTATCTTGCATGCTTCTGTATTTAAGAAATTAAAGAATTTATGGTCTGAACATGCTTTGTACACATGAATGCTTGAGCCTCTTGTATTAGCTCGAATTAAAGAAAATAAACTGTGATTTTGTTGACCATAGGCACAGTTTCATGTATACATATCTATACTCCGGTTGTATTGGGTTTCCTGGAAAAAAGGGAGATGGAGTCATATGAAAATAAATGTCGCCCCCTAAATGGAATGAAACAAGGGAGGGGTCAAAGAAGGTCCGGTAAAAATATGAAGGAGGGATCTAGGTATAGTGCCTGAGCTGTGAAGCCAAATGTGGGTTGTTAATCAAAGGAAAAATCTGGGATAACTCTCTAAAAATGTCTGAGTCCCGAGTTTCAGACTATTGTCTGGTGGAAAATCATTGTTTTGAGATAAAACGAATTGCAGCCATTGAACTGGAATTGTGAATAAACCTTGACCCTTCATTGGAGGGCATAGTTTCAAGACGACCGAATGTGAGGGTGCTAGAGGACCCTGAGAGAAGATCTAGATCGTTGATCGGAACCAGGGTGAGATCGGATCCTGGCCATCCATTGCAGGATACCATTTAGAGTAAGTTGTGGACCTGAAGGAGTTTTACTATGAAGGAGGGGACTCCGAGGGAATATATGGACTATTAATTGGGGAGTAGCTAGGATTAACCTCTGTTGTAGATCTCTATGGTCTCACTTAAGTGAGATTAGAAGGAGAGGGATGTCAGTATGATGTGTCATGTTGACTTGGAGCGTCAATGTGCCCAGAGGTTGACAGGTGTTATTCTGTGAATGGGAACATGTAATTGGCCAGTGGGTTAAGCATGGGCCCCTTTGGGTGAATTTGGTCTTAGACCTTTGTCTTAACTGTGGCCGTTTGATCTAAAGGTTGAAAGATATCAATCATTGATTGTGGAATATTTATTGGAGTATTCCATAGTTAGACTGGGGTGAGACTCTGAATTTTCCAGAGCCATTGATCTATTGGGGAAGAATTCATAGTGATCATGACGATCCATCGCAGTGGGAAATTCAGAGTGATTTGATCCACTAGGAGGAAAATAATCTAAAGGAAATACCCTAAGGAGAAATCCTGATCATCCATTGGACCCAGTTAAAAATAACCATGATCGTATATTTTGGTGGTCCTTAGGGACGAAGCTAGGAGGAAAACGACGCGATGCTGATATGGATGATGTCACACCATCTATGCCCAGAGGGAAAATGTCATCACCTGGAGAGACATGCCAAGTACATTCGTGGGGATGTGAATATCATGTCAAGTACATGCGGAGGTCCACATGTTGAGCAATGGTGATGCCATGAGTAGTGGTATCGTGGCATAGTAAAGAGATGACAGTGACATGAGATATGTGCCACACATCTTGCTAGCATGTTTTGTGTTGACATGTGTCTCCCTAGGAATGGCCTAATATCGAGACCAAAGAAACTTTGAGTGAGATTTGTGATCGTTGATCCACTCAAATAGGGAGAGATCCGAGATGATATCTCGATCATCCTTTGGGGGAGGCTGTTTGAAGTGATCACGTCGTAGGAAAAGGATTAACTCCATTGGAAAATCCCCGAGAGACAACCTTGACTATTGATCTACCAAGGTTGAGAGATTTCACTAACGATCTAGACCATCAACCTTTAGTGAAGAACCTTAGGTAAGATACGAAGGGTTAACATCATGAATGATGTATCATGCCAACTAGGCAGCTAGAGTGTCCTTGGGACAACATATGTCAATCATCAATTGGTTGAAAAGTTAAGACTAGTCCAATTGGTCCAGAGAACCTTAGAACACTGAATAAATGTCACCATTAATCGGGAAAACCATAAGAACATCTACACCATCCATCGAAGAAATGCATTGGAGGTAGGGGAAGGAATATTCCTCGATACCCCGGGTTCAGAGTAGTGAAACTGCTTGACCCTTTTTAATGCTGAATGAACAATATCGAAAGGGGATATTCCTCAATGTTGTATCTATCAGGGGTAAAAGATGAGTGAATCTAGGGAAGGCCCGAACATTGATAATTGTAGGCTAACATGGATGAATGTTTCACATCAGAAAGTGAGGCAAGTGCCACATCGGTGCCGTGTTGATTCCACATTATATGAAATGAGAGATGAGGTGCCACGTGGCAATAGGATATATGTTGACAATGAAAAACCTGAGAAATTTGGAAGGCCATAACTTCCAATCCAGAGATTGGATTTTAGCATGGTAATAGTCGTTGGAAATCTCTTGATGAAAAAAATAGGATGGAGACCTCAAGAAGAGGATTTGAGATGGTTGAGGGAAAGAAAAAAGTTAATACCCCACCCCTAAAAAGGGTACTTTGGGGTTTGGTGTGTCACAGATACTAGTTGAACTAAGAAGATTCAAGTAGAAGACCTTGGCCTCATCAAGAGAATGAGGAAGGGCAATAAGAAATGAGTAACTAGGAAGGGTAAGAAAGAGGTATCAAGTTATTCAAACCAAGGTAAGAAGGATTAAAGTTCTATGAAATGTTTCATGTGTCAACATAAAGGACACTATGTTATCCAATGTTTAGAGAATAAGAAGGGGAAGGCCAAGAAACACTATAAATAGAGTGTAGGGAGTGCAGAGACTATAGTTGGATTCGACAAGTTAGAGTCCAAGTTTGAGATTGATTTCTCTGTGGTATCTTGTCTTTCAACCAACAGTGTGTCCAATATTGGATGGTATGTGGATAGTGGGGCATATAGATATATGACTTATGACAGGAATATCTTCAACAAGTTTTGATAGCAAGAGGGAGGAATGCAAATGGATTTAGGTGATGATGCCACTCATTCTATGAAGGGATTGGGATCCATCTCGTTCTAGATGCATTTAGTTGATGGTATTGAGTTGAATGATGTTTTGTTTGTCCCTGGTTTGATGAAGAACCATCTGTTAGGTTTCCCATAAGGGTTTCAGTTGGTGGTGTTTATAGATTGCAAGTAGATCCAATGAAGCATGGTGCTCTAGTTCATAGTAATGAAATTATGCATGAGATTTGGAATAGGAAATTTGGTCACATATACTATGGATCACTTTCTCTCTTGAAGAGCATGGTGTAGGGATTTCCAAAATTTAATATCAAGAAATGAGTATGCAAGGGATGTGCACATGGAAAGCATGCTAAGCTTTCTTTTCCAAGCGGTAAGAAGAGATTGAGAGGGATTCATGAGATGATCCATTCAAATGTATGTGGACCTATGCCATAATCTTATTTGAAATACAATCTATCTTATATTATTTCATTGATGGCTCCTCATGTAAGCCCTGGATTTATTTTATGAAGACTAAGGATGAAGTGTTTGGTAAGTTCATAGAGTTTGTTAAGACAATCAAAGTGTTTTTTTAAGATAATGGAGGCAATTAGACCTCCATAGAGTTTGATCTTTTTGCACAAAAGTAGGGATTAAGAGGGATTTGACAGTGCCCTACAATATATGGTAGAATGAGGTTGCAGAGAGGAAGAACATATCTATTATTGATATTTCTAAGGCCTTGATGCATAACATGGATTTTCCCATGTTTCTTTAGGTATAGGCATGCAATACATTAGTGTATATTTTGAATAGATATTCTCACAAGATCTTGAAGGATAAGATATCAAATGAATCATTTACCGGTGAGAAGCTTGAGGTATCACATTTTTGTGTCTTTGGTAGTCTATTTTTGTTATGATCCAATGCCTTAAAAATGATAAAAAGTTAATGAATACAATCCACTTCGTGGGGGAAACCTCCGTTTACAATATATGCAATTCAAAATACAATATGAGATGAGATAAGATGATCCTAAGACTAGGTATCCTTGGTGTGTGTGTATAGGAGACAAAGGGTACAATTATAATGAAAGGGTACAATGAAGGGTTCTATATGACATATAGTTATAACACTATAAATGTAGTAATTCAATATCTAGGGATTAATAAGCAGTTTTACACATAACATGGGGCTTTGTCTAGGTATTAACATGCCCCTCCCCTTCAAGCAAGTGTTTTCCTCAACACTTGACTAACCACATGTGTTTCTACATGAAGAACTCATCTTCCCATGTTGCCTCTTCCATTGGTAGGTTCTTCCATTTGACGAGGTACTTCATAATTGCTCAATTTTTTAGGTGCTTAATCCTTGTTTCAAGGACTATTTCCAGTTCTAGTATCCATTCTTCATTAATATTTGGTAAAATAGTTTGGATTGGGATCTTGTTTTTGATTTCCTTATTTAAGCAAGAAACATGGAACACTTGATGTACACGTGAAGATGGAGGAAACTCCAATTTGTAAGCCACACTTCCAATCCTTTGCAAAACCTTATAGGGGCCATAATATTTGGGTGCTAATTTATTGTCCTTTTGTTGCTTGAGGGAAATATTTTTATATGGTCATAGCCTAAAAAATACCCAATTCCCCACTTCAAATTCTCTTTCATTGCGATGTTTATCTACTTTTTGCTTCATCCTATTTTATGCCATAACCAAGTTGTCCTTCAATAGTTTGAGAACCTCTTGTTGGTTCCCTACGTGGTCCTCCACTGCTTGAACCTTCGTATTCCGTTTCAAGGGTGATGTAATGGATGGAGGATGATATCCATAAAGTGCCAGAAATGGGAACATTTTTTTATGAAGTATGGAAGGATGTGTTGTACCACCGTTCCGCCAAAGGAAACAATTTGACTCATTGCGTCTATTTATTTGATGCAAAGCAATGAATATATCCTTCTATAAATTTAATCACAATATAAGTTCACCCATTAGATTGAGGGTGATAAGATGAGTTGTGAGCCAATTGAGTACCCAAACAAGAAAATAATCCAGTCCAAAAATTTCCAGTGAAAATTGGATCTCTATCACTTACAATAATCTTGGGGACTCCATGTAGATTTTGAACTATTTCCATGAATGTTGTGGCTATTGTACTTTCTTTAAAATGATGAGAAAGAGAGAAAAAAATGGGCATAATTTGTCAGACAATCCACTACTAACATGATGACACTGTTTCCTTTGGATTTGGGTAAACCTGTAATAAAATCCATTGAAACTTCTTCCCAACTTTGAATTGGTATAGATAATGGTTATAGGAGACCTAGCATTTTGATTGTCTCTCCCTTGTTCTATTGGCAGACCAAACATTCAGATACAAACATTTGAACATTAATGTTATCACTGAAAAATTGTCCGCAACATTGCACACAATGGTTAAAGAAAGACATCAATTAGTACACCTACAACACCAAAATCTATCAAAAAGGCACATAACTATACACTTGGTTCAAAAATTAAAGTGCACAGATTCACCAAAGGAAGCATGCGCACTGTGCACAGAATGCGTGGGCCAACACAGCCCTATTCATGCACTGTGCGCAAGATGCGTGACTATATATGAGAAAATCCGTGCACTTTTCATGAATGACACATTTATGAATCTTGTGGGCCTCTCAACCACTTCTAGTCCGACCCCCAACATGATTTGACACTCAGATCTGAGTGAAATCTAGCTTGGAGGCTGGTCAAGGGCTAGGAAGTTCCCTAAAAGGTCCCTTGTTCACACTATGAACCAGTTGTATCTTTCTATGAATGGGCACTATAAATATGTGCCATGGGTGTGCTACAAAAATAAGAACTTCAAGGTATTTTTATGTTGCAAGAATTCTTCTTGGAGAATCCTCTTTTCTCTTGGAATCATTCAAGCATTATAGCAAGGGCCATTCCACTCACCTCTTGAGAGGATTGGCATTGTATTTCTTCACCATTGTCACTTTCCATTGCATGAACTAAATATCTCTCTATTAGGGAACTTAAGAGCCCTCCCAAGGAGGAAGAGGGGATTCATAAGTCCATGTCTTTCTCTACGGTGTTAGCATATCAATATATTGATCCATTGGTAGCTATATGATTGTCATATTTTATTTTTCATGGTTCTAGTTCTGGAAATCTTCTCTAACATTTATTTCTCTTTGTTTTTAGTTTTATTTCCTTGCTTCATGTGTATTTGGTTATATAATCAACTCAAAAACCTCTGTCTCGTTTAGCTGACTTAACTAGGCAAGTAAGTGTTGTGTTTTTGCTCACCCATGTGACAAAACCAACACAACAGATTGGAGACCATACTGGAGATGGTATCACATTCCTCTCTATTTAAGTCTTGAGAGAACTTCTTTATAATTGTTTGGATATGCAGGTACCAAAATCGGCCTAATGCAGTCTTCCAAAGTCAAAATTTAGAGCCAAGGAAAGAGAATTTCACTCAAAAATTTCTTTCCCGACGCGTGATAGGAAGTTCACAGCTTTTGAGGCACACATACATGCATTCTGCGCACTGTGCACGTGACAACCTTCATAAATTTGCACATTGTGCGCATTCTGCACCCTCTGCGCGTCTGTCAGAATTACAGCTCACGCACAAGTTCAGTTTTTAGCAAATTACAAGGGTTTTATGAGTGGTTTGAGGGCCCCTTGCTTTTAGTTTTTAATTTCAGGCGCTTTGTAAAGAAACCACATTTCACTTAGAGTCCTTTCTCACAGGAAAGGTTAGCTAACATAATCACTTAGGGGTAAAAAGAATCACTATTCTTCTCTTTGCTTTGTTGCCACATGAATGGCTCATTTGGCATTTAAAATTTTGAGTTGAAGTTATTGCTTTTTAAAAACACAAATCAACTAATTTGGGACTAGAAATCAATTTTAACCCTCAAGTATGCTCTTCCCCTGCACCCTAGTGTGATCTTAGGAATCAGAAAAGGTGGTTGAAGGAAATTTCATCTCCCTTAAAAAATTATTAGGAGAGGAAAAACCCCCCCTAGGGTACCTCTTAGTTTTGGAAATTATCTTAAATATTTGTAAGGTCCCATACATGCCCACATATTTGCAATCTTAGGATAGTTTCTAAAAGATTACTTAGTCTAGACAACACTCTAGGAAAGTTTAAAAGATCAAGCAACGAGCTCATACATGCCCACATGTCTACAATTCTAGGATAGTTTCAAAAGCTTTATTAGTATAGACAACATTCTAGGGAGTTTAAAGGATCAAGTCACTAGTACATATTGTAAAAATTTCGACGTTCAATTTGCGGCGTTATGGAAAAATTTGGCCATACTGTCGAAAAATAAAGGAAATTTTAATTTTTTTTTCCATATTGTCCAATAATGTTTCTATTGCCACATGGACGTCTTTCTTGCCACATTGTCGTCTCTCTTGCCACATTTTCCACATGCTCATCTCTCTTGCCACATTTGTGACATAGTCATCTCTCTTTCCATGTTTGTGAAGATAGTTGTCGCAGTTGCGACGTTGTGGAAACTAGGTTTCCCCCCTCCAACGGTCACCTAGTATTTTGACTAAGTCAACTTTGATTTGGTCAATAATAGTTGAAATTGCGATGTTATAAAATCTATAAATATGTTGCATTTTATGGATGTTGCGACAATTTTTCTATAATAACGACAATTAAAAAAGGGTTTGTGGGTCTTCTCGGTTAGAGTATAAATATTAAAAGACATTGTACTAGGGCTCTTCTCGTTTTGTTTTAATTTTCTGATTAGTCAAATTTTAAAGGAAACAACTATTAAAAGACATTGTACTAGGGCTAGATTACATGATGGGAAATAATGACCTGTGAATGGGGCCAATGTTGATTTTTTTTCAAAATGTTTCTGTATGACATCATACATCCTTGAGTCTTGAAACCCTCCCATACCATCAAGGCATGTGTCTAGTCTAACCATGTCAAATTTCGATGCATACAAGCACATATTGAAGAAATTTCAACGTTGGCCCCATTCACTGCTCACTATGCGGGGTCAATGCATGACATTTTTGGTCGTTGAATTGGAAGTTGCATGACATTTCAAGAGAGTTCCAACAACGATTCTACAAATGGAAACAACGACATTTGACAATCAGACACCCATTATGAACATTTTTGAAAACATGGACGATCTCAAATATTATGTGGTCGGGACATCATACATACCATGTCAAATTTCGATGCATACATGCACATATTGAAGAAATTTCAACGTTGGCCCCATTCACTAGTGCTCACTATGCGGGGTTGGTGCATGACATTGTGGTGGTTGAATTGGAAGTTCCATATTATATAAACTCATCAACGAACACCATCAACGAGGAATAAAACCAATAAGCAGACAAAGAAACTCTTGCATTCAAACCATTTCCACATGATGCAAACATAAACTGCCACATGGGATGGGATAGACAACAATTGTTGCACACATGCGGTTTGTGAAAATTGGTTGGTAGTTTAGATGTAAAAATCACTGTGGATATGACCATAATAAAGAAACACCTTTGACATAATAAAATTTATAATGATTGATCCAAGTAAAAATCCATTAAAAATTGGAAATTATAGAAGAAGGGTTAGACAAAAATAATATGCGTGGCCCTTTATTTCAATCAACGAAGGGTGTATGGGGATAAATATGATCTCTTTTGAACTTGTTCATTATTGTTGAATCCCTTTGAATACTCTATGCCAATGTTCTATAGGGGGTACTCAAGAATTATGTACTGCTCCATTGTAGGCTCCTCTGAAGATACCAACTTCTTCTTAATGAATTCCAGTTTTGAAAAAAATAAGGTTAAGAGGATAGAAGATCATTTTGAAAGATATCAATGCTCTTTTTTGACCACCAATCATGCCCATAGAGAGATATTTTACCATCCATTATGAATTGATGTATGCCTTAAAAGCATTTTTTCGACCTCTTTTGACTAATTAATGTAAGGAGTACGTATCCTTCACAACGTTATTTTCTACACTTTCCCAAACAATGTCAAGAACAATGCTAGAGCTCTTGGAAGGTGGAACTATAACATTTACATAATCAAGAGGCCAAGGATAATCTTGATCCAAGATTGGTTCCACCTAATGGTGACCAATCTTAGAGTCCTTCAACCAAGTTGGCTTCTAATTTATGCACTTATTTGCATGAGAAGCATTATGAGCTTTAACTTTCAGACATGAAGTAAGTAGATGGTTGCACTAAAAAAAAATCCTATAATTACGTTCATTATGCAATAATTAGGTCCAACTACAATCATTATAACTTAAAACAATTTTTCTTTGTAGATCCTTAATCAAATTAATGTCAATGTATTTGAGCTATGGAAAATGCAAACAAATTTGTTGTTTCTAGAGCCAAGGAAACAATCTTACTTACAATATTTCTAATGTCTTTAAGAGAGTTGGCATTTCAATTTTTAAAAGGCTGGTTAATCTTTCACACTGAAATTGGGATTAAACATAACAATTCAACAAGAAGATTGAAGAGTAGAGAAAGGAAACATTTTCCCTTGTGTTGTGTATGGCATGGAAGAGATATTTTCCCTTATACTCAAAGATCACTCACAGACCCACTCTATATATCGTCTTATATATGTCCATTATGAACGTTGTTGCAAACATGGACGATCTCAAATATTATGTGGTTGGAACATCATACATCCTTGAGTCTTGAAACCCTCCCATACCATCAAGGTATGTGTCTAGTCTAACCATGTCCAATTTCGATGCATACATGCACAGTTTGAAGAAATTTCAACGTTGGCCCCATTCACTACTCACTATGCGGGGTCGGTGCAAGATGACATTGGTGAGTGAATTGAAACTTTTGCAACATCAACTCGACTTGGTAATTCAATAATCAAACCCTCCTTAAGTATTTTGTGGTGACATCAAACATCCTTAAGTATCCACTACTAAATATTGAAAAAATTGCGATGACTACTTGTGACGAAAGTACTCTTTTGTCGCAAACTTCAAGAGAAAAATGTTCAATTTTTCAATTTTCATCTAAATACACCCCGTATTCGTCACTCTCTCGACAGAAGMAAACTTTCATCTGTGTTTTTGTTGCAAGAGCGATGCTCACTATTGACTGTTACACTTTCGTCTGTGTTTTCGTCGCAAGAGYGACGCTCACTATAACCATTCTCGTCTTCGACAAAGTGACCTAAATATAACAAATAAACATCTCCCCATTTGATAGGTAATCCTAATTAAACAAATAAACATCTCTCCATAAATTAACAATGGTAATCCTAGTCAATAAATTTCAGAGACTTCCTTTCGAGAATATAACTATAGCGTGAAGAGCTTAAGTCTAAATTATTCCCTATTATCATTATATCAGTGGGAACAGGGGACAAAACATAGGTGGTCTGAGCATGGATAGAGTCAGAATTTCGGTACTTACCTGACTTGTCTGGATGTCCGGATCTCCTCTTGGCATTCAACCAACCCTTCTCGCTTTGTATTCCTGCAATTTCAAATCCACAACATTTTCCCTTCCCCCATTGAACAATACTAGTGTTCTTCGTCATCAAATCTATTCAGAAAAATTCCCAAATAGTGTTGGAAGACAAAAACCCAAACTAATATTATGGTTGAAGACCCCTGGGATTTACAGTGTTTTCTATGGTTTCACATAGGCATGCAGAAAATCTTTTGGCATGGGCTAGAAAGACAAATATCAGCGCTTGTTGGAACAATTTTGGGATGATTTCCACTCAAATGTGGTTATGAATTATGATTCATAATGGATTTATGATTTTCTCATGGTTCACCATGTTCTAAAGGTTTTTGGAGTCTATGTGACTTCAACAGAATCTGAAATCCATTGGATTGATCTGAACCATGACCCAAAAATCTGGAGAGGGTTAGTCAGAATGGTGTATTTAGTCTGTTTGATAGAGACTCTCCAGATATCCCCACCTGGACTGTACATCAAGGACACTTGATAAAGATTAATGAAATCACACTTTTTTCATACTTCTATTAATTTTTTGTTTTCCAAGTTTTCCTGAGGATCTAGATAGAGTGGGAAACCTTCAATACTCTTTTAAGTAAGAATTGTCTAATCAAACTCCTCTCTGGCTATTGGAATCCTGTAAGATAGAAAATTAGAGTTTTGAGTCTTGACGATGTGGGATTCTAATAATTTTTGGGGATCTATATCTATTCAGGAAAAATCTTGGACATTATTTCATAATTGAAAAAAACTTGGATCATAATAAAACCTTGGTACTGAAATTTCTGATTTTAGAATTATTTTGCTATAAGATTATCTTACTCTCTTTCAACATAATGAAAATATGAGCAGAACCTAGTGCTGAAATTTCTGTTTTTAGAATTATTTTGATAGAATATTAGCTTACTCTCTTCAAACATAATGAAAACATGAGCAAACCCATAAGTAGACCCATTATTTTTCCATAAATGGTGCCAGAATCCATGGCTGAAAAAGGGTCTATTTACATTTTCAATCTAGAAACCCACAACATAAAGACATTTTTCCTTCCACCTTCAGAGAGATGAAAACCTCAATGGCAAGGAAACAAAGACCTTAAAAATCAACCCATCTCAAACTTGGGCAAAAGTAGAAACCAAAGTGAAGCCAAAAAAGACAAAGCAGAGTATCCCATCCCTTCATTGGTTAAAAAAACTTTCAGAAATCTTGTGAAAGCAAACACTCAACCCCAAATGAAACCAAAATAGGTTTTTTATTGAAGGTCTTGAAAATCATCTTTTAGAATGCAGAGGAACCAATCTTTGACAAGACAAGAGTAGGATGTAGAACCACCATTAAAAAAAAAACTAACAACACAGAGTGTTTCTTTTCATACCATCATCCTCTAGTTTCCAGATGCAATTAAAAGTTTCTCAAGAAGTTTCTCAGGACTTAGAAATTTATCAGGACTTGGGCAGAAGAATGAAAGACAAAAACTGGAAATGGGCAGGCGATGGGAATAAATCAATCACAGTCCAGAATTCACTAAAAGAAAATTAGAAACCAAATCCAACTATACAAATTAGTAGACCCACTTGGCACTTACTTGCACCTGAAATAAATGTAATAGTATTCAATCCAAGTCCTCAAGCATCCAACGTGGTTGGTTGTTTGCAATGATATACTATAATGTAAGGACCTTTGTGCACATTATAGCATTATCATTTTTTGACAAGGTGGAATAAGAATGCCAAATATCGGTAAGACAAATTGCAAATTGGTTGGACTTCATTGTCTAAAAGGATGGTAGGTCTAGGATACAATTGAATGTCAAGGAAAGAAAATATATTATGTACTGTTTATAAAAGTATTTTCTATGGTGAAATATTTACTAATGATGATACATTCAATTGTATCATCATTAGTAAAGATTTCACCACCGAAAATACTTTTATAAACAATACATAATATATTTTGTTTCCTTGACATTCAATTGTATCCTAGCCCTACCATCCTTTTAGACAATGAAGTCTTTTGTCTTCAAACAAGCACAATCATTAGTTATAGGTTAGGGCAGCCATTTTCACAAATATTTTACTTTCATTTTTTCTTTGACCTCCTTTTCCTTATGTAATTTGTGCTTAATGGCTATACTATGTATGGACTCTGGAGAATGTTGGGGGAGTCAGCTTGAGTTTCCTACTGATTACAATTTTTATTTCCTTCTTGTTGAACCCCAAAATGGTCAACAGTCTTGATTGCCAAGTATTTCCATCTGCTTCATTTAATTTCTGCAATTATGCCCTCTACAAAAATTTGGCATCTTTAACCCAAATTTTAGAACTTGACTCTCTCCATTTGTCAGTTCACGCTTTCGTCCACTGTTCCATGGGTCTCCCACCACCTAGGTCCTTGAAATTTTGTAAATGGCATGTCCAATCTGGCAGTGATGGCAGTTATACAATTGCAGTTTGACAGTCCTAATGACATAGTTGATGTCCTCACACGATGATGTAAGTGATGTTGGTGTTGTGTATGATATTACTTGATGCTTCATGATGGGTGTTCTTTCTCACTTTCACATAATCTTGTTATAGCCTCTCATTGATGCTTTTGTGGCTATGGTTCAAGCACTAATTAATGGGCACTTATATGATCCTTCATTTAATCAAATGTTAACAAAAGTATTGACACTGAATACACCAAAATGGTTTGATTTCAAATGCTTGGAGCACCATCATATGGAAAAAGTTGAAGGTATTCCTTACACTTGAAATAAATGTAATAATATTCAATCCAAGTCCTCAAGCATCCAGGGTGGTTGGTTGTTTGCAATGATATACAATAATGTAAGGACCTTTGTGCACATTATAGCATTATCATTTTTTGACAAGGTGAAATAAGAATGCCAAATATCGATAAGAAAAATTGCAAATTGGTTGGACTTCAATGTCTAAAAGGATGGAAGGGCTGGGATACAATTGAATGTCAAGGAAAGAAAATATTTATGTACTGTTTATAAAAGTATTTTTATGTGGTGAAATCTTTACTAATGATGATACATTCAATTGTATCATCATTAGTAAAGATTTCACCACAGAAAATACTTTTATAAACAATACATAATATATTTTCTTTCCTTGACATTCAATTGTATCCCAACCTTGCCATCCTTTTAGACAATGAAGTCTTTTGTCTTCAAACATGCACAATCATCAGTTATAGGTTAGGGAAGCCATTTTCAAAAATAATTTACTTTCTATTTTTCTTTGACCTCCTTTTCCTTGATGTAATGTGTGCTTAATGGCTATACTATGTATGGACTCTGGAGAATGTTGGGGGAGTCAGCTTGAGTTTCCTACTGATTACAATTTTTCTTTCCTTCCTGTTGAACCCCAAAATGGTCAACAATCCTGATTGCCAAGTATTGCAATCTGCTTCATTTAATTTTTGCAATTATTCCCTCTACAAAACTTTGGCATCTTTAACCCAAATTTTAGAACTTGACTCTCTCCATTTGTCAGTTCACGCTTTCCTTCATTGTTCCATGGGTCTCCTACCACCTAGGTCCTTGGCATTTTGTAAATGGCATGTCCAATATGGCAGTGATGGAAGTTATACAATCGTAGTTTGACAGTCCTAATGACATAGTTGATGTCCTCACATGATGATGTAAGTGATGTTGGTGTTGTGTATGATATTACTTGATGCTTCATGATGGGTGTTCTTTCTCACTTTCACATAATCTTGTTATAGCCTCTGCTTGATGCTTTTGTGGCTATGGTCCAGGCAATAATTAATGGGAAATTATATGATCCTTCATTTAATCAAATGTTAACAAAAGTATTGACACTGAATACACCAAAATGGTTTGATTTCAAATGCTTGGAGCACCGTCATATGGAAAAAGTTGAAGGTATTCCTTGCACCTGAAATAAATGTAATAGTATTCAATCCAAGTCCTCAAGCATCCAACGTGGTTGGTTGTTTTCAATGATATACAATAATGTAAGGACCTTTGTGCACATTATCGCATTATCATTTTTTGACAAGGCGGAATAAGAATGCCAAATATCGATAAGACAAATTGCAAATTGGTTGGACAGTGTTTGATAGTAGCTTCAAGTCTAAGCATCTTATCGCGTGTTTAGTATTCTAAATATGGGTTTATTAGCTCATGTGCTATATGAAATAAATGTGAATGAAAGTCAAATGGAGATAAAGAAATTAGGGTTTCCTTGCATCATGATTTTCCTCTCAGCATTTCGCTTGAGCAAGGTTGTCTCATGACCTTGACAATTTCTCTCAGAAGGATGGGTTAAAAATATGTTACAGAACTACCAAAGGGAGATAATAAATTGCTGGCTTGGAGAGATTAGAAGCATCCATTCGAAGTTTGCAGTGTAATCAGTGTGGAACATTTTATTTGGGATGTTTTCTTTGCTTCAGCTGCTCTCTTTCATGAGTTGACAGAAGGAACCAAAAACCTCTTCTATTTTCGGGAATGGATCCTCTCTATGAATATCTTCTGCAACTTTGATCGTTTTAGTCTTTCATACATAACAATTTTAGCTTCAAGAATTTGTAATGGATATCAAAGCAAAAAAAATATCTCTGCCCCCTGCTTATATTTTCTCTTTAAGGTTTCACGCTACCCTTTTGGTTTCTATTTTGTCATATTTCTCAGTGGGGTTCTTCCACTTACTCCCTAAACACTATTTTAAATTCTCACAGTTTTGTGTTTCGAGTTGGAACCCACATATTAGTATTGGTATTCAACGAGTCTCACCCTTGTTTAGAATTATGAATCACCCCCCTTTCCCTCACCCATCAAAGAGAGCACCCATAGATTATGAATGCATCATATATTGTGCATCAATATTAACTCTTCTATTTACACATTATGATATTCTGGTCTTGCTCCTCTTTCTCCACCCTGGAGAGGCTACAAAGGCAACTTTTTTGTTACATTTGTTGTGATATTTTATTGCAGGTGAAACTGAAGAGAACTAATGTCATGCCCTTCAACAGGTCCTGTAATGGCACATTATGATAGTTCTCCACTTTCGTAGGTCAATCAATGGAGGACAATACATCATCAAATTATTGTGATGTATAATGACCCCATTTTGATTCAATAGGACAGAGGATTCTTCTTTATTTCTAAAGAGAGTATTTCTGACTAAATTCCAAAACATCCACCCTGAATTCTTTTTGTTTGATAATATTGTCTAGCCCATTAAACTGTATGGCTTACATATTCAGATATGGGTAGATAGAGTCTAGACGCTTTTGCTTGCATGGATCAATTATCATATACAACATGTATATACTCTAAATTGTTGTGCAGGCAGAGATTGAATAGTATGCTGGAAAACCCAAAGCACATTTTGGGATTCTTTACATCTAGAGCAAATTAACAAACAAGATGTAATGTGAACACTATGCTTATAGCTATAGTATAGTGGGTGACCAATTGCAATGACCCAAGATCCATCTCCCCTATTTGAAAAAGAATAAAGGGCAATACTTTTCTACATTAAATATATAATAGAAGGTAAATTTAAACTTCAATGTTTGCATCAAGATGATTGTGCCCATTAAATTTTTAACCATATTAGAGAGAGTCAATTTGTTTTTGATAAGAAAAAATATTCTAAAAATATTTCATCTGAGAGATCCAATACATTCAGAATGGCCGGGTGCATTTTTCCATCTATAGAGTAGTTCATTTTAATAGAAATATGCAAATAGTTCAAATACTTTTAGCCCATGCTTTGCATCAAACACAAACTGTTTAAAGTTCAAAAGGTATTGGCCTAAATGTCATGACCTATGCATGAATTTAAAAAAAAAACAAAACGGAAAAAATCTCACAAGACATGTAGCAGGTAGCCTTGTTCTCTGAGACCTATGAAGTTATTACTTCCCAGTGGTAGGTTGGCTTGGATGAATTGGACCTAGTTCCTCCTTGAAATGAATCAGATGAATAAGTGTTTATGGAGATCAGTTGATAAATCGTTAGAAGGAGAATAATTGTTAGAACCAAGACAAACCAACAAATTCCTAAGAAACCAGGAAAACACCAGAATGAGATCAATCAACATTAAACGTGAGCTAAATTAAACAGTAGAATGAGCGTCATAGGAAGTTGAATCTTGATAGCCAGATCTAGCAATCGTTACTAAGAATTACTCAGAGATAGCCACATGAATCCTAAACCTTCCCTAGAGAATTACCAACCATTATGAGCCCATCCCATCCCATATTAGTGCAGTTGTTATTGTACAGGTACTCTAACAACAGACATAGCATCTCTCTTGGCAGGCATAGCTATTCATGGGTAGATGGAGAACTGAACCAATTCTATGTACTCAAAGAGGTATCGAGAGGGTCTTTCTATCGATTATAGCGGTTGGAACTCATTCAGGTGGAACAGAAGAATAAAGTTCCGAGGGAGGAATATATACCCAGAATCTAAAAATTTATTCTAAGCATTTTAAACTAGTGCTAGGGTGATGAAGCGGGAAAGGGAAATACTTACTAACAAAAGATTAGAAACGGGAAATCAAGAAAGACATATTATTAAGCATCACCAGAACCCCCTAACTCTCATCTATTGGTGGTATCATAGTAATCATTTACTAGTGCACTGAGAGCACCTACTATTCCAATCGTAAAAGCAAGTTCCATAGGGAAATCTATTGAATGAGATTCTATTTCGTAAGATGTTAGTACCGGGATGGGAGAAATTCTTAAACCATTGAATGAGTAGGAGTGGAAAAAGAATAGGACTTGGGAACATCATAAATAGTTGGAGTTTCAGAAACTATAACATATTGAGGTGAGTGAAAAACCATAGGAGCGCACTTATCCAGCCCCTAGCTTACTCCCGGAGGCTCGTTTTCCAATAAGCTACCTCCTCTCTGGACTACGCTCTCCTTTCTACAGTCCAGGATCCCCAACCGACACTATCTCTTCTCATTCTGATCCAACCACAAAGGCCATTTGAAATCTTTGGTGGTCCATTTTGGGGAAATTTAAATTTCATTGAAGCCATAATTAGTGCATCTTTTTGGATATTTCGTTCAAAATAGAAAGGTGAATGACAAGAAATTTAAATTTCCAGAACTGGAGGTCATTTCATGAGAAATAGTTAGCAGACTTTGGTGTGGCTCGTGTCGAGGCTCAAAATCCAAAGGACATGACTAGTGAGACATGAAATCTCAGTTACATGGCACCAGAGGTACATAACAAACTTTATCATATATCTTTTACAAACAATGTTTGTTGTTTTTTGTGGAAAACTTTATTTCTCATAACTTTCATGTTCTATAGAAATTCTCAGGGTTTTACTATTTTGTTTTTAGGTGTAACATAGGCTAGGTTAAAGTAGCTATTAAGATTTTGTTTTGATTTGGTAAACAATTAAGTCTTCAATCATGCACCCTTTTGTTGTTATACTGAATGCTACATCTTGCAGGCATTGATGTTTCAGAGCTCATTTTATCACACTACTTAGCTGCTTTGGCCTTGAAATTGGTGTCTTTGTTGATTACATGCATGTTAATGTACATGCTGAGATATCTACTACCAGGATAAAGAACAAGCTTACCCAACTTGATATAAATGCCTCACCTATTGGTAGGAAAAGAGTGATCTTGGTCATTTAAAGAACAATGTCTCATATTGGCTCTACCCAACTTGAAATAAATGCTTCATTTCAAGAAAGAGCTTAGCTGAATCAACAATAATATCTCACTTGATAAGCAAGAACAAACTCAACACAAATAAATCTAAAGAGCTTTATCATTCTGAGATAATTGCCTCACGTTGATAGTGAAAGCATGTACTCCAAGGTGATTAGGCTAGTCATACGGGGGATGTTCCACTTTCCAACCATGTTCATGACCAACCATAGTTTCCAAAATCAAATTACATAATGGTGAAATCCATATCTTTTCATCAATAAAGTCATCACTCCATGTTGTAAAAATATGGGCCGCATGATAATCATTGTTGAATTGTTTGAAATGTTAGAAAAGTAACAAGATGCACCTAAATCTTTGTAATCAAAATTTACATGCATGACTCTTGGTCAACTAATTATTATAAATATATTATTTTACTAACTGAAATGTATGCTTTGGTCTTGTTACCATCCCTCCAGTCTTTTAAAACCTTGAAATTGTTATATAATTGTTGACTGCACAAAAAAATCCATTGAACATCTCTGAATTGTTAATGATTTGGTTGAATTAATCTCTATCTTGGTTTTGTATTCCTCTAAAAGAAATAATTGGTGCAAAGATCTTTGTGGGTAAGAATGAAACTTCAATTTCATCTTGTCTTTTTCTTTGATTCTTATTTATGTTGCTTATCACAAAGTGCATCTATTGATTCTATTGAGTTGATTCAGGTCCTTGATGGAAAGTCATACAACATAAAATGTGATGTTTACAGCTTTGGCATCTGTCTATGGGAGATTTACTAATATGATATGCCATATGCAGATTTGAGTTTTGTAGAGATGACCTCTATAGTGGTCAAACAGGTGAATTAATCATTATCACATTTACTCTTTAAAACAAATTTAAGATTTAGTGTCTGTAGAGTTCTTAGTCAAATAAGTTGATTTTGTGTCATTTAATTTATTTCAGAATCTGTGGCCAGAAATTCCACATTGTTTCCCCAGTTCTCTTTCAAATGTGATGAAAAGATGCTGGAATGCAAATCCTGATAAGAGACCAGAGATGGATGAGGTGGTTAAAATGTTAGAGAATATAGATACACATAAAGGTGGAGGAATGATCCCTCTTGATAAACCTTAGGGTTGTTTATGATTTTTCAATCACTGTGGTCCTTAAATTATCTTCTTAGAAATAGGTTAGAAAGGCTTAAAACCTTTCTATGAAAATCGTTAAACAATGGACAATTTTTTCATTGGTTCATTCAGATAATGTTGCATATAATAGCAAATATTCTTAAACATGAAAGTTTTTTCATTGAAAATAATCAGTTTGTGTGCACAACATTATATGATTTTCTTTGTGAGACCAGATTGAATCTGGTTCAGCTCTGTTCCAGATAGACCAGATAGAGTCTGGTTCAGCTCTGTTCCAGATAGACTAGATAGAGTCTGGTTCAGCTCTGGTCCATATAGACTGGGCCCTGTCATTTGTATTTATGTTACTATGATTTTGAGTCAAGCGCATATCATGATATCACCTTTGAAATACATTACTCATCATTTGAAAAATACTTCAGAGGCCAATTCTGTCTTTGGGTGAAGCTAGCCTCCATAGAGATAATAAAGAGTCTTTTTTTCTATGTGTAATACAATGTTATGTCACTTATAGTTCTAGTTTACTTCTTTTTTGAATGGCCAATACCAACTACTGGACACACACAGACACATACCTAAAGACAGATCTATCCATCTATGGGTTGATTTATATGGGATTATAAAGATTCTTAAATTGTCCTATTGTCTGGCAAGGTGATCCCCATGGGCTTACATATCGTGGATCCCTTGGGCTTGTAGGGTACCCAAAAGGCTTGAAAATCAATCCTATGATTATTTAATTAAAGTATTGTCTTTTGGAAATTACTTAATATGTGTGCATATCGGTGTGTCTCCTGGTTCTAGCGGAGGAGGTGATTCCTTGTTAGCTTGCCTTGCTGCTTCTGGATTGTTTTTCTTTTTTGCTATATTTTTAGTGATAGGTAATTCATTCTCTTGATCCCCAAGAACCACAAAGATGTTTTCCATATCACTTTGACCTTTTTGGTTTTTCCTTTCCTTTTTGGAATTAGTGTTGGGGTTTGCCTTGGACCTTTTCGCTTGCTGCCATCCTTCTCCTGAATCTTTATCTTGCTGTAAAACCTGGGTTTTGAGGAAATGATTTTGGAAATTCCCATATTCGTGGAAGCTGCGACACTTAAATGGCAGTTGTTCGTAGACCAATCTTTGATAATGCTTCCATTTCCCAACAGTTAACTTGATTGATTCAGGAAGACCAGCTTCCAGGTCGACTTCTACACAGATCCAAGCACAAGAATACTGACCTTTTTGATCATCTTTGTTAATAAATCTTCCAATCTTGTTACCTATAGTTTGCAGGGAGGAAGGGTTCCAACAATGGATCAGCAGGTTGGGTAGGCGTACCCAAACCAGAACCGCCTTTGGGACATCCACTGCAGGGTCGAAATCATGGGTCCATCGATTTAAGTAGAGCCCTTGTGGTCCCATGAAGTAAGGCCCACTCCTAAAAATCAAGTCCAGGTCCTCGTTAAAGATGAATTAAAACAAGAAGAAGTCTCTTCCGATTGCATAGTAGGTGACATTGTTTGAGATCAACGGTCTCCAATTTTTTTGAATCCAGTTATCTGTTGTTCAAGGAGAGGGCCAAAGCCCTGTGAATTGTCCGACTAAAGCCTGGTCTGCCAAAGGAATGACCACACTCATGGGTTGGTCCGGAGGTAAATCGATAACTAGAACATCTTCTAGCTTTCTAACGAATTTTGGCATAGCTCCGCCTACTTTATTATTCCCTTGAGCATTTACTAATCTTCTAAATGCTTCTTCATTAGCGGAGGGAAGAGGGGGAAGTGGTGACTCACCACCTCCAATATATATCATTGCAAAAAAGCCAAATGCCGACCCCAGAAGGCTTGGGAGCTGGAGCGATGAAGCCCCTTGGGCACTAGGGCTTCAACCCTGAGGAACGTTGAGTCGTTGCGCACTGTTCCTGAGTCGCTGTGCATGGGGCCGTGAGAACTCTATATTATTAAAGGGTTTCTATATTGACTACTCATAAACCATCCAAAAAAACACATCTCCTTTCTTTGGGAAATATAACCACTCACATTTGCTTCGACGTGCCCTTTCCCCCGATTCAGGGGTATCCTAGTTATTTTTTAACATGCTTTGTGATGACAACCTCTCTATTTCACACCTTTTGTTTTTGGTAATATGATTTTTGCATTATTAATTCATTATTATCAGTTATGGAAATATATCCCCTCACAAAATATAAAGAAAAAGTTGTAAATGATTTGGTTCATGTAGTACAACTAAAATTCATGGAAATATATTTTTATGAGGAAAAATAAAAAGTTATGAATGGTTGTCCATGTAGTTACAATTCAAAATTGTTCTATGCCACTATTGTTGATGTGAACTTTGTATCTAGTTATTCAATGAAAAATATCTTGTGGCTATGCTCACTACCATCTAGTGGCTATTAGTGAACTCTCCAACTTGTGGCTATCATTTTTTAATTATTTTGTTGAAGTGCTTGCTTACCGTATCTTTCCATAGAAGAAATTAATTCGATTTCAAGAGATGATAAGTGGGGAATTTGTTAAAATTTATACCACTTTATATGTGAGAAAAATAATATTGAAATATGGAATAAAAGACGATCAAAATCGTTTCTATAAATTGTTGAGGGAGAAAAATATGTTTTGGCATATGCAAGAAATATGGAGAGAATCTGGGTTTGAATTTGTAATTGGTAATGGATATTAGTGCATGTTCTATGTCTTATCATCAGGTTTTATAGGAATGTTCAAAGCCCTGTAGAAGTGAAAAAAATCGGTAGTTGTAGTTCAGGGCTTATTATGTTCCTTTAAATACAAGGTAAATGTTGTAGGTTGAGGAAGAGCCACAATGTAGAGTTGTGTACCTTGCGACCTTAGGTTACAAGAGTTGTGGGATCAACATATTTGCAACAATACATTGTGGACTTTCAAGACCAAAAGTTAACAGAAACCATTTATATATAAATATACAACCTGAGTGGGCACGTTGTGGACTTTCAAGTCCAAAATTTAACATAAATCATTTATATATATAAATATACAGCTTGAGTGGGCCTTTTTTTCTGCTCAGAAAAAAGAAAAACATATTTGTATTTCAAGATGAAATAAAAATACAACCATCGAAATGTCTTCATAATAGTGTCAACATTTCTCTGCTTTCCTTCATCTTCAAAAGAGAGATATTTGATAAAACAATCTTTCACCCATGATGTTCATTACTATAGGATCAACCTTACAAAGTCCAGAACAAAATCATCTTCAAAAGAGAGATATTTGATAAAAAAATATTTCACCCATGATGTCCATTACTATAGTAGGATCAACCTTACAAAGTCAAGAACAAAATATTTTTTAGTAGTCTGTACACAATCACACTAAGGCCCTAAGCCTACTTAATTACAGAGCACAATGCCTAATAACCAGCCATATTAAATGAGTATCTGAAAGAGCAATTGGACAAGATTATAAGTCACTTCCAGAAGTCTGCAAAATATGCCCTTGTTCATGAAAGGGAGGTTGGTGATACTTATTCAACTCACCCTCTTCCTTTTCCTGGATGAACCATTGACCAAATTCCATCTGAAGCCCTGCCTTTGAGAGGCCATAAGCAATTTGGTTCTTCTCCCTGTAGATACGTTGAAAGGAAATAAAGTTAAAAACACAAGTGATTCCTTTTAGATCATCAAATAAAGGTTGCAGTAAATAGGATGACAGAGAATTTCCCCTCATCCATTTGATTACAAGCATGGAATCTCCAAAGGTTAATGTATCAGCCCTCTCAGTATTGATATTCCATTTTTTTTTAAATAGCTACAACACAATCGCTATTGTGACATCTTAGAGTGTCGCTCCCATAGCAACCATGTTGGAGCTGATACCTCTTAATGTCTCTCTTTCCATGTCCCAAATGTCTCTCTTGCCACCTACAAGACGTCTCTCTTTCCACCTCCAAGATGTCTCTCTTGCCACGTTCAAGACGTCGCTCTTGCCACGTCCAAGACGTCTCTCTTGCCACGTCCAAGATGTCTCTCTTTCCACATCCAAGACATCGCTCTTTCCACGTCCAAGACATCTCTCTTGCCACGTCCAGGAAGTCAGTCTTGCCACCTCCAAGACATCGGTCTTATGACGACTATATGGGGTTTGGACAGTCAAATCCGAGATGACACATGTCTGCATGAAATGTCACAATAAATACGAAATCTATGTCGTTGGAAAATCGACGTCATGTGAAACGATGTTTGAGGGGTTCATTGTTTGTCATTCTCTTGACAATATAAAGTGGCAATTGCATCGAACGCACCATCGAAATTTGACCCAAATGTACTAGTGAGTAAGGACCCATATGTGCACATTGCTAGTTCTTTAGGGMTTTAAATATTCTGCAAGGTTGTACCAAAGAAACATAGTAAGCTAGGTAAGAATATTTGTAAGGAGCACATGAAGTCCACATGCTACAATCTTACACTTAACTTATTAAAATATTTTACACTTTTTCACTTTCTTTCACACACARCCACTCATCACACACATAATTTCTATTAGAATAGTGGAGGTCAAAGTAGGCTTTCTTTTTTAGTGCTCACAAATTACTTCAAAGGAACTCTGAAAGATCTGACTACTTCTTTAGAAATTATCCATACCTATTTAATTCAAACGACATTGGTCCATGACCCCAATATCTCAACCTACTCCATCTATTTTTTTTTTTAAGAATGCACTAAATTTTTCTCCATAGGAGGTGCCAAAAGAATTTTTTTAGTCTAGGTAGGATCTTAGGGGTAGGCATCCAAATAACCCCCCATTATCAGGTTCTCACATTTTGAAATAATAGAAGTTGAGAATAGGGATCTTTCAAATCCTCCAAGTCAAGTGTTCCTATACTATAAGGCAGGGAGATACCCGTGAAGGGTCGAAGGATGAGGTATGATTGTTCTACGCATCCCTCCTTGAGTCACCCAACTCTTGTGAGGGTTACCAACCCGTGACCCATTTCTTAGGCCGAAAATCTAATTGATGCACTTTGACAGAGGTACTTAATGACCAAACATAGGATATCTACCCATGTGGTGGTTGTGGGCTATGATCGCACCTTGATCAGATTTTGTGTGGCTATTGGGAAATATCGGCAGCTCTTTTAGGATATGCACCCTCTACCCTTCATTATAACTGATTACTTCAACCTTCACTAGTTCTTTTTCCGGTGGCTTCAAACCCCACTGTCGAGTGATATTGGAAGGCCCAGTGCTAAATTGAGAGGAAGGACGATAAGTCTTTTAGGACATGAGAATTTATTTTTGTTTTTCCCCCACGCGGTCAAAATCCACATGTTATCCCATAACCTAGGGATAAGTAAGGAGATTATGTCTCGAGGCCCATAGATCCTAGACATGGAGTACCGAGAGCCATATAGACTTGAGCATGGCCCCAGAGGGCCCATCCTTTCATTTTTCAAAGCCTCCACTTTGTCAGCAACAACAACATCCATCACATAGGCTTGGTCCTACAGTAGAAATGTATCTTGCTCCATGAGGTAATGAGTCCGGGTATCATGGTATGTGTCACTTCGATCCTAAAAACCTTTGAATATGTGCATTTAATTATTTTTTCTTCTAACACGTGCTTGAACCTTATTATTTTCCACTTAACCACACTTGGGGGGAATGACATGATGCCCTAGTAAGATGGTACCCATAGGGTTTGAGTTGTCATTGGGGGATTCATGAAAGGCCATCATCCTCTCCCACCATACTTACCACTTTTCATCTTTTTTCCCTCTCATCCATCCCATGACACTGGTCCGGGCATTGTGTTGGCCAAATATCTAAGGTTTGTAGCTTACCTTGTGGGAAGAAGGGGCTAAAGGCCCAGAGGGTAAAAGTAGTTGGAAAAAGACAAAATCTAAAAGAATGAAACCTTGAGATGCTTCTCCCAGGGATCCTCGAGAAATAAATAAAAGCTTCCTAGTAAGAAACAAAGGGACCCATAAAAGATAAAAAATCAAGACCTAGTTGGAGGATAGGGGGTCTCATCACGAGCCATCCTATTAGGTCCATGGGCATGTAAAGGTATGGCACTACCGACATCTAGTCACCACTCCAGGGTAGTGGCTCTTGGTGGCATAACTAAGAGAAAGGGGGTCTCATCACGAGCCAGCCTTCTCATTTCTGTGAAATGCTTGTGGGTAACATTTCCACCACTGGTCACCACATCAGGGTAGTGTCCCCTAACTAGCCTCTTGAATCAAAAAGATATAAGAATAAAAGATAAAAGGCATGAATGGGCTTGGAAACATTTTCATCCATGACAAGGTGCATCTCACCCTCTTCAGAGGTACCCACATGTAAGCCATACATTTCCCTGCTATCACTGCACCCCTTTTCCAGATATCCCTTGCCACCTCATCCACTCATATGGCCTAGATTTGAATTCTCCCGGAAACATCCCACATCCAATGAGAATTATCCCAATAGGACGTCCTAGCATCCCCTCCAAACTTGGCTTGCATATTAGCATAATGTATTTGAGCACTTTTCCAGGTAAAGGGGGTTTCATGCACATGTTTAAGGAAATTGATGATTAGATGTGATTGACATTGCTATGATCCCATGGAGGGTGTATCTATTGATGTTGCAGGACCACACCCAATGGACAGGTACACATGGGGAGATGATTAGTTCAGACCTCCATGGGGCTAAAATCCCACCAGATGGTTGTTGAGACCCCAGCTAGGGGCAGAGACAGATTAGAGGATTGCACTAGAGAGAGAGAGGATGATGTTTCACTAGGGACAACCTGGTAGGCCTGGACCCAGGGGGGTTGTTCCCTTTCCACCATGATGTAGACCTTGGAAGGCCCATGACATCACCCGAGTCACCCATGATGTCAACCAACGTTTTGGAATGTTTTGGAGGCAGTTGTGTGCCAAGTGGCATGTGTGGCAGGTTCATAAGGCCCAATGAGGCCTAACGTTTTGCTCCAGGAGGCCAACATTTCCCAAAAAGGGCCTAACGTCACCCTAAAAGAGAATGATTTCACCTTTACAACTTGTTTTAGGGTTTAATTATGACATTTAATGTAAAAACTAGATATTATTTGTAACTGTCCATGTTGACCTTTTGACCTAATTTTGGTCATTAGTATTGTATAAATAAGGGGGAAATACCTCTTATTTTTCATCATCTTTGACTCACACTTGTGAGGTCTGAAATTTGTGCCCCACTTAGGGTTTTATGACTGAAATTTAGTGTGCACTTGTTGGAGGAGGCTAATCTTGGTGTTTTTTTTGGCATTTTCTTGGTGGAAAGTCTTCAACTAGGGCATATGCTAGATTATTCTTGGTGAATGTAAGTGAAATTATGCAATTCTTCTTTCCTTTGAATGGTTATAGTATATTTACTTTTCATTTTACTAAGATTATGAAATTGCTAGCTTAAAACCCTAGGATATTAAGCACATGTTATTGTCCTTATCTCAATAGCTATTCACCTACTAGATTTTTCCAAGAAACCGTTTTTCTTGAAGCCATTGCTAAGGGCCTTGCCATTGMAACACCCTAGCACTTATTTCTTCATATTAGCCATCATTTGATTCATCTTTGAGTTAAAGGAGGAAAATCTACTAAGGCCTAGGGTTACCTACACCATAGTAGTCATTTTTTCCTAGGGTTTGGTGGTTGAAGCCTTGGCTTACCAACACTTCAATTATCAACCCCTCTTGTATTTGGCTCTCCTATTATCATCCCTTACCTTCAACATTTGCTACCATTTATTGACTCCATTTTCCCTAATAAAGCACTAGTCTAAGTCCTCACTAAGAGTAATTGATCAACACAACCTTCAAAACCTACTCTTTGAACAACCTACTAACACTTTCTAACCCTAGAATAGCTTGAACTACTAACAACATTGCTATTGTTACTAAAGTAAGAAAAAACCATTAGATGCAACATTAAAAACTCAAAAAAGAAATTATAAATGCTGAATTATACTTTGTCTTATGTGCTTCTGTCAAATGCCAATGTTATGACTTCAATGGTTAATGGTTTTTAGTAATTTTGAAGCTAGTTTCAAGACATTTTATGTGAAGTATTTCTCTATAAACATTGTTGTTATAAGATTTATGTTTACTTCACCATATTCAACAGATTTCTTTTATTAATAAAGTCCATGATTTTATGAAGTGCTAACCAACAAGTGCACTTGCAAATATATAGTTTTCTTGTTGTTTTGTTCTGGGCAGGTACACTTCTCACATATTATCTCTTCATTGGTTATTAAAACCGGACATTTTGATCGGTGGTGACATGTGAGAGGGGACCTTTACCTAGCTACTTTGACTTTGCCTTCTCAAAACCCCAGGTCACCGGGGACGTGTCCCCTGGGCCTACCACCCTAAATAGAAAGGGACATCCTATTGAGGTGACAGTGATATGATAGTCTCATGTTATGCCAATTTTCTTTCCATTTACCTTTTCTTATATCAAAGTAAAAATTGTGCGATAACACCACCTATCCACATGCTTGTTTAGTTTATAGTTGATTTATGTATGATGTTCATTTGATTACATGCAATTGTGAGTTATACTATCTTGTTAAGGTCAAAAATATAAAAATCTCTTGTTCATTTATTTCTCTCTTGTCACCATTTGCACACATTCACTTTGCTAGTTAGAACCATAGGGGAACCACATAATCCCCACCATTCTAGATGCTTGTAGAATCTCCCTCCTATTCTAGGAGGAGTCCCTAGCCTTGCCAACTCACCGGCTCAACCATATCACACCCCAGTGAGCGCTATTGTTTTGGGATCAAATTTACTTGGTTCCACTTTGCTTGGGTCAAATACCCAAGGAAATCCATATGTTGGTTCTCCTTCATAAGGAGGCGAGGGACAAAGTTCTTCTCAAGGGAGAAGTACAAACCCACCAAATCCCTCTCAAGGGACAAGTCCATCACCTACACACATAATGGCTGGAACTAATCCTCCACCAAATCCCCCTATGCCATACTTGACATCCCTCAACATTCATGATTTAACCAAACTCATAAATGATTCCATTTTGCATGACGCCACTTGGCCCAATATGCATACCAAATTGCCTTCAGATATTTCAAAGTTTGAAGGAAAGATAGGGGAAGATCCTGCCAACCATGTTATGACCTTCCACTTATGGTGATATTCAAACAACATCATAGATGATTCCATTTGCTTGAGGTTATTTCAAAGAACTCTCATGGGTTCATTATCCAAATGGTATGTGGATGAAAAATCAGGGTCCCATGTGACCTTTGAATCATTGGCCAAGGCCTTTTTGTCCTTTTTGCAATTACCAGTTCCTCATGACACTGGTTTAGAACTTCTCTCTGAGTCAAAAAAACCCACTACTATCCATATCTCTAACCACATCCATGAATGGCTTCGACGACGTAGTTTATGTAAAGAAGAAACCACCAAAGAACAAAGTCTTGATTGTTTTCTTAAATTGCTTGTCCCTGTGATTGCAAAGGATAGAGCATTCACTTTTCCTCAATCAGAAGAGGAATCCATCAACAAGGACCAATAATTTGACCTCATATATGCTCAATCATGTTACTTGTACACAATATTTCCTGATGCAAACAGACCCATACCATTTGGCCAGGACAAACTTGGGATGTCCCACGCTGCGAACGAATTGAATTGTTCTATGACACATTTCAATCCTTACATCTACTCACCACCTACTTATGGTGCAAATCAGTATCCACAACCATATGGAAGGACGTCTTATTACCCTCCTCCCACTCACCAACAATCATATCCTATTGTTCCCCCTCAGTCGTTGGGGGGACCCCCACCGGTACCCTAGATACATCTGGTCTCTCAATCAAGTACGAATCCACCCCCAACCCCTGTATATAACCCCAATAGTGGTGGAATTACTTTGAATTCCTATACTCCATATGGATCATCTCCACAAAACAACCCATATTTTCCATTTCCTGGTCCTCCCCAACCGGTTTCTCCTCCACTAGGACAACCACATGTCAACGCTAATTTTTTTCATCCCTCTCCCATTCAACATGTTCATACTTTTGAACAGTTGAATACAAAAAATCCGTCCCATCAGCCAAATAATGCCAAGAAGATAGGAAAAAACCAAAACAATAACAACCCGAGTACATGAGGAAATAACCCCCAACAAAACCATCTCGCCAGGGGAACTCAAAATCAAGGTAACCAGAACCCCCAAGGGGGCAACAATAACAATCCACCATGACAAGGGAAGAAAAATAGCCTCATAATTAATTTCCCTCGTGCTCTATGTGGTGAGTATGGACATTATACTCACCACTTCCCCCAAATTTCCGATTACAAATGGATGAAAGAATCCATGAACACACAACACCCTCTGACACCACCTGCCCCTCAATAGGCCCCACAATATTATTTGCAACCACCACCTCCAACTGTTTTGAAAAACCCTATTCCACACCAAGGTGTGATGAATACCCAATAAGAGATAAAATCGGCCCCACCACAAATGGGGAAATATCAAAACCGAGGTCCCAATCAACCAGAAAATCCATTCGATCACAATATCCTCCATGCCAGTGAGGAAGATATTTTTATGCAAAAACGTTGCCGTCAATATGACATGCTTCTCAACTATACCCCAACCACCTCAGAAACAATTCCAACTACAACAGAACAATCATTGATGATCCCACACCCTAACACTGAGCCAAACCCCCGTATACCTCGCATGCCTTTACGAAGAAATGTACATAACCCTCATGCTAGGGCAGCCCATGACTACAATCTAGTTTATTAATTATCACAATCTCCTACAACTATGTCTGTGTTGGAGGTCCTCCAAACCTATCCATCATAGCGAAAATCCTTGCTTTCCTCCTTGGGGCCAGTCAACCCAACAGATACTTAGCTAATCACCTTTGATTTAAATAGCGGAGATCCATGCCTCCCCTCTCTGTTATCCTTTCAGATACCAGTTAAAATCTGAAACATCACAGTTCATCGGTGCATCATCGATGAAGGTGAATCCACATGCATCATGTCCAAACTAGTATGGCAGAAACTCGACTCACCTGAGTTGGTACCATCCACCATTACCCTGAGAGCTTATGACGGTCAACCATCATCCCCTGAAGGGATCTTCCAAAATGTCCCTGTATAACTTGGGGGAAAAACCATCTTGATTGAAATTGAAGTTATTGACACCCCACTTGATTACAATATCTTGTTCAGACGTAGCTACATGTATGCTATGAAGGCAATAACATCTTCTGTGTTTTGTACGATGATGTTCCCCCATAACGAGAAAATCGTCACCATTGACCAACTTACACATCATGAGCATAATATTTCTTCCAACATTGATAACATCCTCCCCCTTGTCCGCACTAGCTCTGATTCTTTTTCAATCATCGACATTGGTCCTGGAATATTCAAAGACCTACCCTTGTTAGGGACTTATCATGGAGCACCACCTTGCCTAATCCCTTCTATTTCAGCACAAGTGTGTGTAGTTTCCTCTGACAGAACATATATCAGAGACAATACTCCTCTCAATCAGGTCCCTCCCCACATTTCAGTTCCACCAGTAGGAGAACCACTACCTCAAACATTCCCTGAGAACACCACCGCACCACTTGTCCTGAATTCCCCCCCTTCCAAGGGAAAATCCCAGTTTGGGAAAGAGTCCCCCAATCCATTATCCAAATCCCCCTTTTCTACCCCCCACTTGGAGTCCAAGCATTCCAGATCACTGCTACCCTTACCCTTCCCAACATGTTTCTTTCCATCCCTGTATGGTATCTCCATTGATGCAGGAGCATCTCCCACGTCAAGCGAGCCAGCACGAAAACCAAAAGGACAGCTAGACAAGCCAACACAAATTTTGAAATCACCTTGAAAATTGTTGCGCAATCTTAAATGAGACATTAAGATGAGGCGCACTTGTATATTGTAATCGGACCTTGAGCCTTTAGCTCTCGTCCTTAGTAGGTAGACGACATTTAAAGTAGTTAATGTAGGTAGATAGAATTTAATTTCTAGATTAGACAGTTTTAGAGCGCAAGAGGGAAACGGGATATAGACACCCTCATTGTGTATTGTAACATTATTGGAGAGTTAGAAGAATTTGAGCAAGAGCACGCAGAGAGCTGTGTAAGAACACCCATGTATTGATATTTGAATTAATAGAAGAGTTTGATTCAAATTCATGGTTTTTGTGTTGTTCTCTGTGCATTGATGTTGAATAGTATGCTCATGAATGTTTGCTTCCTATTATACATTTGATTTATGTGCTGTGTATATGATTTCATGTTTAGAGTTTGAAGTCTGAAGGGAAGAAGAAATGAGTTTCAATTGTTTCTCTATCTGAGCTAGAGTTCCTACAAGGAGTGCAGTTGAAGTGTCCACAAGGAGTGCGTTGACAGAGGGTTCAGATAGAGATAACTTTTGTTCTCATCTCCACAGGAGTGTAGTTGAGCACAGGAGCCATGCAATGAGTGCACAGGCCAAGAAAAGTCTCAGGGTTGCGAACTTGAGTGAAGAGTTGAAGGACTACTGCTGCAGGTGTGCGCAGAGTCGAAAGGATTCAAGCACTTGAAGTGTTTGAAGGTTGCCGCAAGGAGTGCGCGCAAAAGTATTTTCCAAGGTTCAGAGTTGGGAAAGATCATGAAGGATAAAGCCTTTGAATTTGCTGAAGGACAACGCAGAGAAGATGTGCCTTGAAGAGTTAGGCAGGTGTCGTAAGTTTATGCTGCAGGTGGACGAGTTCCGCGGAGGAACACTTAGCCATTCGCAGGAATCGCCAAGGAGGAACAGACGGTTGATATTCTCCGAGGAGGATTCATGAAGTCCAGTGAGCCATCAGATCTTGTGGAGGTGCAAGGGAGATACAGTGAAGGTATCGAAAGGTTTAAAGCTCAGGAGGGGCAGGACCGTTGATCCGAGCCGCAAGGGTCATCGGATCTACATGTGAAATCGTGCATCAGGGTTTCGTGGGTTGAAAATATGTAAACATAGCATCAGGGATCGCGATAATATGATACGCGATATCCCGACAGGCTAAAGGAACAGTGTGGGGCCACAAGGATAAGAGGAGGTGGACAGGTGGCATGCCATATTGGGGTTTCGTGGTGAGAAGTCCTGAAACAATCGCATCAGGATTCACAATATTGTGAACTCCGAAATGCCGATGGAGTGAAGGCATTGAAAGGTCAAACTCATGCGTGTGTTGGAGTTTCGACGTATCGGGCATCGGGAGTCGGTAAAGTGAGTTGTTTGACATCGCGACTGTCGAATTCGGGATAGAGAAACCCCCGATAGGGGAAGGTCAGCGTTGACTATCGTCGAGTCTTGGGGACTTGAGGGTTCAATGCTTGACCACTAACCTCGCGAAGTCGCGAAGTCCGATCCTCTAAGTGCAGAGAGGGGATCGCGTGAAAACATCTGTGGGTGTAGACTTTCCGACAAGGAAATAGAAGAGCGTTAGAGTTCTTCAGGCCGAGGAAGAAGTAAAGATCCTGTGAGCGGACTGTTGGATTACTGAGAGGGGGGGTGAATCAGTAATAGAGCAATTTAATCCCTTTTAACCATATAATCCGAGTTCTATATCAATGAAGCATTATTATCCAATAACTGCAGAGTAAATAAGCAATGAACAAATGAATAATCATACACATACACAGTACACCAGTGTTTTACATGGAAACCCAAATCGGGAGAAAACAATGGAATGCTTTTTCTTATATGTCTTGAAGAATTACATTCATTGGAAGCACCAACTTCCTTTATTTTCCAGCTGCAACTGGAAGGAGGCTTCAACCCCCTAGTTTCTCAGGCTACAACCTGAGGGAAGCTCCAACTCCCCAATTCTCTGGCTACAACCAGAAGGA
>ML784211.1:202834-229597 GCA_009831015.1 Picea engelmannii | reverse complement strand
TTAAAATATATCATAACTCATACCATTACCCATCAAACAAACTCGAGTCCATTACCCAAACCTGGGGTCTCCAACTTCTCATGGCCATAACTCTCTAACCGTGAGGAATTATGTGATGTTCCACATACCACCGGAAATGACATGACAAGAACTATCCATATAGGATATTTTCCCTGACAAATTTACTTTCCTTCATCTCATTATTCCATAATTAAGCATGGGTTCTCTTACTCCACAAAGCGTCTTCCCGTGAGGGCTTTCACCATAAGGGGACCACTTTGGAGTTCATCCATATTTACTTCTTATCAACCATGAAAAAACAATAATGAGTCATATTTACATCAAACACTATTGGGTCCATTACCCAAAATTTGTGCTACGGGTCTTTCTTCAAGGGTTGACATCAATGACAACCAACCTTAATCAACACGGACGTGCCTGCGAGTGCGTGCTGCGTTAGTTTGGTATCAGAGTACAGAAAGATTTTTTGCTTTCTGTAGCAGAGGAGAAGAGAATTCGCCATGCCGCCAAGGAGAGATAGACAATCACCCAATCCAGAGGATAGGGAAATGCCAAGAAGAAGAGGCAGGTAGATGACAAATCCAGTCATGGAGAGACAAATGCGTGATCTACGAGCTAGACTCGAAGACATGGAGACAACACAAAGACGCACAACTAGTGTTGGGGATCTCAGTGATTCCGAGAGAGAAGTTGAGGCTGAACGTGAAGAAGAAGTTGCAGCTGAAGATGCATCAAACGAGCGTTTGATCAGGGCTATTGCAAGGATGGGTGCAAGAGAGAAAATGGACATTCCAGTTTATGAGGGAAACTTGGATGCAGAGGAGCTTCTAGACTGGATTAGAGCTCTAGACACATACTTCAACTATGAAGATGTCGAAGAAGACAAGAAGGTCAAGCATGTTGTCACACGCTTGAAAGGATATGCAACATTGTGGTGGGATGAACTACAAGCTGATAGATGCTACAAGGGAAAGCAGGAGATCAAGAGATGGGACAGAATGATCGTGAAGCTGAAGGCGAAATTCATCCCCAGGGATTATCAAATTACTCTGTTCAGGAGGATGCAAAACCTGAGACAGAAACTGATGACAGTGAAAGAATATACTGAGGAATTCTACAAACTGAACATCAAGGCAGGTCATCGAGAGAGCGATGATGAAAAAGTTGCCAGATACATGAATGGCCTGAGATATGATATCCAGGATGAGATGAGCATAGTAACCATCCGAACGGTGCAAGATTCTTATTAGATGGCTCTGAAAGCTGAGGAGAAGCTAAGCCGAAAGCAGGGTCAGAGAGGCCAAGGTAGAAGTCAGCCCAGAGGCAAATCAGTTGCCCAGGATAAATTCCAGAAGCCCAAGGAGGACTGGAAGAAACCTCAGATTCGAATTGAGAGGGGTGGAACCTCACAGAGAGGGAAACATACTGAACAAAGAGGATATTTTGCGGACAACAACACTTTTCCTCGTACTAGAGGCAGAGGAAGAGGAAGAGGTGGAGTAATCACCTGCTTCACATGTGGAAAGAATGGGCACAAGTCTTATGAGTGTCCAGATAAAAAGAAGGACATTGGAGAATCTCACATCGCCGAGGCACAGAGGCAGGATGTTGAAGCAAAATACGCTGAAGGCAGAAGATCGCTGATGATGCGAAAAGTCCTTTTGACACCCGAGAAAGAAGTGGAAAGTTCAGTCCAAAGGACCATACTTTTTAGGACTGCTTGCAAAACCAAGGACAGGGTATGCAAGGTCATCGTAGACAGTGGTAGCATGGATAATATCGTATCTACAGAGATGGTAGAGAAGCTGGAGCTAGAGATGACTGATCATTCAAGCCCATATAGAGTTTCGTGGCTACAGAAAGGACACCAGGTAACTGTCACTAAACAATGCTTGGTTGAGTTCAAGATAGGAGGATACAATGATAAGATCTTGTGTGATGTCATTCCTATGGATGTTTGTCATCTATTGCTGGGTAGACCATGGAAATATGACAGGAATGTGATTCATGATGGGATAATGAACACATACACCCTAGAGAAGAATGGGAGGACACACATGTTGCTTCCGATAAAGGATAAGGAGGTGAACACGGGAGTAAACAACACAGTACTTCTCATGAGTGGGAAGGAACTTCTTACAGAGGTTAAGAAGAAGGAAGATCCACAGTTCTTTGTGGTCAGAAAGCCTAGAATTGTTTTGACCACCACAAGAGTGGATGATTTACCAGAAGAAGTTCAGGAACTGCTGGAAGAGTTCGCTGATATAGTAGTGGACGAATTACCTCGTTCTTTGCCACCGATCAGGAGTGTGAGCCATCATATTGATCTCATACCAGGAGCCAATTTACCAAACAAAGCCGCGTACATATTGACGCCGCGAGAGAATGAAGAGGTTAAAAGGAAAGTCTAGGATTTGTTGGACAAAGGTTTAGTCAGGGAGAGCTTGAGTCCATGTGCTGTTCCAACAGTACTCAGTCCGAAGAAAGACGGAGGCTGGAGGATGTGTACTGACTCAAGGGAAATTAACAAGATAACCATCAGGTACATATTTCCATTACTGAGGATGGATGATCTGATGGATTGCTTGAGCAGAGATATGTATTTTTCAAAGATTGATTTGAAAAGTGGTTATCACCAGATCCGCATGAGAGAAGGTGACGAATGGAAGACAACATTCAAAACAAACGAGGGTTTGTATGAATGTCTTGTTATGCAGTTTGGATTAACAAATGCGCCGAGTACCTTCATGAGGTTGATGAACGAAGTCCTGAGGGAGTTCATCGGAAAATTTGTCATTGTGTATTTGGATGACATACTGGTTTACAGTAAGACAGTGGCAGAGCATCTGAAGCATTTGGCTACAGTGATGCAGAAACTACAGCAGGAGAAGCTGTTGATAAACATGAAGAAGTCCTCATTCATGAAGACAAAGCTCATTTACTTGGGATTTGTTATTTTGGCAAATGAGTTGAGGATGGATCCAGATAAGGTGGAGGTAATCAAGAATTGGCCATCATCGAAAAACATATTTGAGGTGAGAAGTTTTCACGGATTGGCTAGTTTCTACCGGAAGTTCATCAGGAATTTCAATGGAATTAGTGCAACGATGATGGATATAGTGAAGAAAAGACACAAGTCTTTTCACTGGACTAAAGAGGCTGAGAAGAGTTTTAATCTGTTGAAGAGGAATATTACAGAACAACCAGTTTTGGTGTTGCCGTATTTCTAGAAGACATTTCAAGTGAAATGCGATGCAAGTGGATTTGCAATAGAGGCAGTCTTGTGTCAAGAAGACAGGCCGATAGCATACTTCAGCGAGAAGATGAATGAAGCGAAATTGAAATACTCCACTTATGATAAGGAGTTTTATGCTATCATCCAGGCATTGAAGAAATGAAGGCATTACTTGATCCCAAAAGAGTTTGTCTTGTACAATGACAATCATGCACTGCAGTTTGTGACTCAACAGGAAAAGTTGAATTAGAAACATGTCAAATGGGTTGAGTATATGCAGAATTTCACTTTTGTGATTAAACATATTTCTGGTACTGCTAACAAAGTGGATGATGCTTTGAGCAGGAAGTGTTTTCTATTGCAGGAGTTCAAAGTCAAAACACTGGGTTTTGATGATTTCAGGGACATGTACGCTGATGATCCAGATTTTAAGGAGGCGTATGAAGCAGCTGAGAATCCAATTCTCAGGGATAGAAGCCAATGGATGGACTACATGATCCAGGAAGGATTATTGTTCAGGGGCAATCAATTGTGTATTCTGAAATGCTCCATGAGGGAGAATCTATTGAAGGAGAAACACAGTGGAGGATTGGCAGGGCACTTTGGTCACAACAAGACGTTCACAAAGCTGAATGAATCATATTTTTGGCTGGGAATGCAAGCAGACGTCAAGAGATTCGTAGACAGATGCTGAATTTGCCAGCATTCAAAGGGAAGGAAGCAGAATGTATGGTTTTATCAACCATTTCCCATACCATAAAAGCCGTGGGATGCAGTAAGCATGGATTTCATATAGGGGTTGCCAAGAACACAAAGAGGGGTTGATTCAATCTTTGTGGTGGTGGATAGATTTTCCAAGATGGCACACTTCGTTCCATGTCAGAAAACCAGTGATGCAACTCACACTGCGAACCTGTTTTTCAAAGAGGTCATTCGACTTCATGGGTTGCCAAGGAGCATAGTTTCAGATCGAGACACGAAGTTCATAGGGCATTTTTGGAGGACCTTATGGAAAAAGCTGGGAACTAACTTGTCATTTAGTTTGGCTTATCATCCTCAGACAGATGGACAAACGAAGGTAGTGAACATAAGTCTGGGAGAATTGATGAGAAGCTTGGTGACAGAGCACCATAGCCAATGGGATAACATATTACCACAGACAGAGTTTGGTTACAATGAATCAGTTAACAGGAGCACAGGGCAGAGTCCATTCCAGGTTGTCTATGGCATGCAGTCGAGAGGAATTTCTGAATTGAGGGATTCAGAACAGACTACGACTAGGAGTGCTAGTGCAGAAGATTTGGCAGAGGAGATGAAAGAACTTCACAACCAGGTGAAGCAGCGATTGCTAGAATCAAGCCACAAGTATAAGCGCAGAGCGGATCAACACAAGAGACAACTTCAGTTCGAGGTTGGTAATCTGGTTCTGGCACATTTGAGGAGAGAAAGGTTCCCGAGAGGAACATATAATAAATTGAAGATGAAGAAAATCGGGCAATGTAAGGTCTTAAAGAAGTTTGGGGCGAATGCTTATGAGATTGAATTACCCGATGGGATCAGAATTTCTCCGATATTCAATATCTCCGATTTGTACCCATACAGAGCTGAGGAACCAGGGACTGGAACTGAGCAGCCAGTGATCCATTGGAAAAAGCAGATGCCAGTTGTAGAGAAGCCATAGATGGAGTGCATACTGGACAAAAAAGTGAGCAAGAGGACCAAGCGGAAAGAATACTTTGAGTATCTGGTCAAGTGGAAGAATCATCTAGTTGAAGATGCCATCTGGGAGACTGAAGCATAGATACAGAAGCATGGACATACCATGCACGAGCTCATGGATAGGAGCCCATGAAAGTTTTCAAGCGAGGGAGTATGATGCAGGAGCATCTCCCACGTCAAGCGAGCCAATGCGGAAACCAAAAGGACATCTAGACAAGCCAGCACAAATTTTGAAATCACCTTGGAAATTGTTGCGTGATCTTAAATGAGCCATTAAGATGAGGTGCACTTGTATATTGTAATCGGACCTTGAGCCTTTAGCTCTTGTCCTTAGTAGGTAGACGACATTTAAAGTAGTTAATGTAGGTAGATAGAATTTAATTTATAGATTAGACAGTTTTAGAGTGCAAGAGGGAAACATGATATAGACACCCTCATTGTGTATTGTAACATTATTGGAGAGTTAGAAGCATTTGAGAAAGAGCACGCAGAGAGATGTGTAAGAACACCCATGTACTGATATTTGAATTAATAGAAGAGTTTGATTCAAATTCATGGTTTTTGTGTTGTTCTCTGTGCATTGATGTTGAATAGTATGCTCATATTCGAATGTTTGCTTCCTGTTATACATTTGCTTTATGTGTTGTGTATATGATTTCATGTTTAGAGTTTGAAGTCTGAAGGGAAGAAGGAATGAGTTTCAATTGTTTCTCTATCTGAGCTAGAGTTCCTGCAAGGAGTGCAGTTGAAGTGTCTGCAAGGAGTGCGTTGATAGAGGGTTCAGATAGAGATAACTTTTGTTCTCATCTCCGCAGGAGTGCAGTTGAGCACAGGAGCCATGCAAGGAGTGCGCAGGCCAAGAAAAGTCTTAGGGTTGCGAACCTGAGTGAAGAGTTGAAGGATTGCTGCTGCAGGTGTGCACAGAGTCGAAATGATTCAAGCACTTGAAGTGTTTGTAGGTTGCCGCAAGGAGTGCGTGCAAGAGTCTTTTCCAAGGTTTAGAGTTGGGAAATATGAGGAAGGATAAAGCCTTCGAATTTGTTGAAGGACAACACAGAGAAGTTGTGCCTTGAAGAGTTAGGCAGGTGTCGTAAGTTTACACTGCAGGTGGACGAGTTCCGCGGAGGAACACTTGGCCATTCGCAGGAATCACCAAGGAGGAACGAACGGTCGATGTTCTCTGAGGAGGATTCGCGAAGTCCCACGAGCCGTTAGATCTTGTGGAGGTGCAAGGGAGATATAGTGAAGGTATCGAAAGGTTTAAAGCTCAGGGGGGACAAGACCGTCGATCCAAGCCGCAAGGGCCGTCGGATCTATGCATGAAATCGTGTATCGGGGTTTCGTGGGTTGAAACTCCATAAACATAGCATCAGGGATCGCGATATTCCGATACACGATATCCCGATAGGCTAAAGGAACAGTGTGGGACCACAAGGATCAGAGGAGGTGGACAGGTGGCACGCCATATCAGGGTTTCATGGCGAGAAGTCCCGAAACAATCGCATCAATATTCGTGATATTGCGAACTTTGAAATGCCGATGGAGTGAAGGTGTTGAAAGGTCAAACTCGCGCGTGTGTTGGAGTTTCAGCGTATCGGGCATCGGGAGTCGGTAAAGCGAGTTGTTTGACATCGTGAGTGCCGAATTCGTAATAGAGAAACCCCCGATAGGGGAAGGTCAGCGTTGAATGTCGTCGGGTCTCGGGGACTCGAGGGTTCAATGCTCGACCACTGAGCTCGTGAATTCGCGAAGTCCGATCCTCCGAGTGCAGAGAGGGGATTGTGTGAAAAGGTCTGTGGGTGCAGATTTCCCGACAGGGAAATAGAAGAGCGTTGGAGTTCTTCGGGCCGAGGAAGAAGTAAAGATCCTATGAGCGGACGTGCCTGCGAGCGTGTGCTGCGTCATCCATCCACCCTCCATGGTTCCCACACCATCTCTCCCTCCTCAGACCAAGGGATTACTGATGCAGATCCCAGTATAGGGTCCTACGACACCACCCCCACCCTCAACAAGAGGAAACAGCGCCACTACAAGGGGAAGATGAAGGAATAACGAGCCCATAGATCCACCCCATCCCCGAGATCAACCTCCTTGCACACTATGCGAAAGAGAAGGACACCCTGCTAACAGATGTCCTACTCTTCTCGAGTTACAGAATATTATATAACTCCCTAAAGCAACCCCATTGCTTGCCACTCCACCAAGTACATCCACCGCTACTATAGAGTCCTCAACCACATGCAAGAAAGGGTTACGAACCAATTTTGTGTGTGCCATATGCTCATAATCTGGACATTACACATCATTTCCCAGCTTTACCTCAATTCCGCCAAACATTAGCCTCAATACGCCACACATCTCGGCTTGAACCTTCTTAGGAACTCCCCACTGATGCTCACATTACTAACATTCATTATACTTTGTCATCAGTCCCCAAGCAAAGGATATATCCCCCACAATGTCTTGACATTTGGTTTATGTCCAGTGGCCCATCACACCCTGTACACGATATCCCTTCTACGTCCTCACCCCTTGAGGACAGTAACACTTACTCGTTGATGGTTCCTCCTACCATCTATGAGGATCCCATGTATTCTCGCATTTTCCACTACGACGAAGATATCTTGGAGGAGCTGACTACCCATGATTGCCCTTGGAAAGTGCTCCATCATCGATCACTTTTCCTCTCACAAGAGGTCATTCACCCTCCTGATCAAGCCTCCCTGTGTGTGATCGAAACCAAGGATTGTATTCCTCCGGGGCATATTGAATATTTCAAAATCCCTATTCATGCCCCCGATGATTTTGAAGAACGAAACATGGCCAACATATCCCCCATAGTCAAAATTGACATTTCAATTAAACCAAGCATCATAGAAGAGATCACCATTGGTGTTGCATGCTCCCCTGAAGAAATCATTGCTTACAAAGCTCTCTTTCAAGAATACCGAGATATTTTTTCCTGATCATATATGGATATGTCTGGCCTTGATCCTTCTATAGTCGAACATCGAATCGACACATGGCTGGATATCGCCCCTGTTCGTCAAAAGAAACGCCCCCTACACCCATCCAAAGTTGTGGCTATCAAAGCCTAAATTGACAAGCTACGCGCGACCACGTTCATTTACCCCATTGCATACATTTCTTGGCTGTCCAACCCCATACCCATTAACAAAAAAAAAGGAACTATTCGCATCTGCACAAACTTTCACGACCTCAACCACGCTTTCCCCAAAGAAAACTTCCCAACCCCTTTCATCGACCAAATAATCGATGATTGTGCCGACCATGAGGCATTGTCCTTTATGGATGGATTCTCCGGATACAATCAAATTCAAATCCACCCAACATATCAGTACACAATCGCTTTTACAACACCTTGGGGTACCTTTTCTTATCGTGTCATGCCCTTTGGACTAAAAAATGATGATGCTACTTTCCAACGGGCCATGACCTACGTTTTTCATGATCTTTCTCGCATCATCCTTGCTTATTTGGACGACCTCACTGCTCAATCCAAAAAGTGAACCCAACATTTAGACGACTTACACATCATTTTCCAACGATGTCACCAATATAATATCCGCTTGAACACCCTCAAGTGTGTCTTTTATGTCACTGTTGGGTGCCTCCTTGGGTTCATCGTCTCCCAACATGACATCACTGTTGACCCCTTCAAGGTCCAAGCTATCACATAAATTCCACCACCTCGGACTTTACGCCAACTATAGAGCTTGCAAGGAAAATCCAAGTTTTTACATCACTTTGTCCGAGACTACACCACTCGCGCACATGGGTTTCTCCACTTACTGCATCATGATATCCCATTTTGATGGGATGAACATGCTCAAGCAACTTTTGATGATTTAAAAGGTGCCCTATCCAATGCCCCTTTGATTAGTCCCCTAGACTATGATCACGATTACATCCTCTACTTATCAACCTCTGCTATTTCAGTCGCCGGAGTCCTCATCCAATTAGGGGATGTTGGGCATGAACATATGATTTACTACATTAGTAAAAACCTTTTAGGACCACCTTTGAAGTATAATCACGATGAAAAAATTGCGCTAACAGTTGTACTCACAGTCCAAAACTATGGCATTACATTCAGCTTTGAACTACCAAGTTTGTAGCAGATTCCAACCCCATGCAGTACTTGCTCAGTCGACAACAGATCAACGGAATTTTTTCCCAATGGATTGTTATCCTCCAGGAATACAATCTAGAGTTCTCTACTCCCAAAATAAAGAAATCTCTTGTCCTAGTCGAACTCATTACGACTTTTCCCTTAGATGCAAAAGCTTCCCCCATCAATGAGGATCTCCTCGATGAACACCTCTTCTTCATCCCCTCTGACGACCCCCTTGTCTATCTCCTTGTCTACCTTGGTACGATGACCTCCTTGTCTACCTTCGTACACATAATTTTGGTTCTCACTTCTCTTGATATGATCGTCGACACATTCGTCATCATCCCCCCTGATACCTCCTCATTGGAGACATTCTCTATCGACGTGGGGTCAATACCATCCTTTGACGATGTCTTTTACCCAACTTCCACCTTTTGTTATAGGAGCCCAGATCCTCTGTTTTTCGATCTGTTCTCAGCTAGGAGATCCTGATCCAACCATCTACACATTCACATTCCCCGGGTTATCATCTGCACTTTTCCCCGAAGGAGATTTTTTCTCATGCCACGTTCAGGTACGCATGCTCACTTATAGTTTTATCGAATAATTGTTATATGTTCTTTATCATCAGATATTTTTCATGTCGGGTGTTTGGTTTTTTATGTGCAGGTAGTTTTTCAGCAAGCTTACAACCCCTTCAAGTATATGTTCGACACTGTCATGTAATTACTCCCTCTATAAACAATTGCATATCCCAGTCACACCCTATGACATTTGCATTTACGGTCCCTATATTTGTCTCTACAGTATCTTTACCTCTGACACATTTTGGTACTGTCAACCGATAACACTCTCCCCCAAATGATTTTTCCCATTCATAATTCCCCTTGGAAACTTGACACTCATGCTGATTTCACCCCCTAGGATTGGGAGTCTCGATAGTGTTTTTCATTTCCGAGAATGAACTCCATACTTCTTCTTATCATATTTCTAACCTTCCCAATGGACTCCTCGGGTCATAACATCCTACACTTGGTTCTATTGATTACACCCCCGCAGTTTCATTATCCCTCCATCCCATCCACCATTAGTTTTCCCATCTCTAGATTGTCCTCCATCGATTTACCTAATACAGAAACCCACCCATGGAGCCCCCACCCTCCAACAATTCTCTTTCACAAACTTGTCCTCTAAACAGGCCAAGCCATCTTTCACTAGGCACCCATTTCTGTATCTGTACACTCAACCCAAATTAGTCTTTATTTCTTTGGTAATTGTATAAGGCCCTTGTTTCCAGCATATACAAAGATTTTTTTTTTCGTCATCCCCGATGACCTTCTTTTACCTGAGAAAGCAAGCCATGTCCTCCTTGGTTGGGGCATCCACCCTTTTTTTCATATCAACATCGTTAACAAACCCCGAGTATCCCAAATCCATGTACCCACGATATCTTATTTTTCCCACTTTGTTATCCTTCAACATAGTTTAACCCCATATCTAGTCATCCCCCTGACACTAGATCCAATTTTACGGTTGCTTCCAATCACCCCTCAACACCCCAACTAAGGGAAGTCTTGAGTCCCATAGTGTCTTGACTTCTTCCATGTTACCCATCAGTACCTGATATTGTCTATTACTTAGTGGATTTCAAGAAGCCCTTTGCTCCTTGAACGTCGCATCTTCCTTCCTGTCGACATCAACATTATTTTTAGTGGATTTCAAGAAGCCCTTTGCTCCTTGAACGTCGCATCTTCCTTCCTGTCAACATCAACACTGTTTCCAGAAGGGTGGTAGTATGTTGACTCTCATTACCTTTTCAATGAGGAGTCTCAGATGACACAGAGAGAATCATCATTGATTTTTGATTCCGTTGACCCCCATAACGTTCGACTTCAACAAATTCTCATGTTAAGGTGGGTCTTACTATGCGACTGTTGTAGCTTTCCATACCAGCTGAAAACCTCTTAATGTTTTAGGCCATCAATGTCTACGAGTCATCGACACTTCTTACAGTTGTCCATTACTCACTTCAAATCCAGTTCACCATTCAAAACTGTCATCTGTCATTATCAACCACCCCCAAGGGAACTGCAGATATCTACATCATCATACATCTTCATCTACAGTCCAACATTTTGGTTTCATGACACGAGCATGGGGCATTCCCACCTTGTTTGTATACAAATTTTATTTTTTCTTCCCCGAGAAAGGTTTGGTTCCCACAATATTCCCTCTCCCTCTGATGGATCACTCTTGCAGTTCCTCTCTTCACTCTTCCTTACAATGGAATTCTCAACAAAAGAAACATTGATGTATTTTGGCTATACGTATTCTCCTAACTTCATACATCAGGGGGCATCTGTTATCATTGAAATTTTTTTTGCAGCATTGCACACAATGGTTAAAGAAAGATATCAATTCCAGCAGCAATTAGTACACCTACAACACCAAAATCCATCAAAAAGGCACAACAATATACACTTGGTTCAAAAATTAAAGTGCACAGATTCACCAAAGGAAGCGCGCGCACTGTGCACATAATGCGTGGGCCAACATAGCCCTATTTGCGCACTGTGTGCAAGATGCGCGACTGTCTACGAGAAAATCCATGCACTTCTCATGAATGACGCATTTATGAATCTTGTCGGCCTCTCAACCACTTTTAGTCCGACCCCCAACACGATTTGACAGTCAGATCTGAGCGACATCTAGCTTGGAGGTTGGTTAAGGGATAGGAAGTGCCCTAAAAGGCCCCTTGTTCACACTATGAACCAGTTGTATCTTGCCATGAATGGACACTATAAATCTGTGCCATGGGTGTGCTATAAAAATAAGAACTTCAAAGTATTGTTATGCTGCAAGAATTCTTCTTGGAGAATCCTCTTTTCTCTTGGAATCATTCAAGCACTATAGAAAGGGCCATTCCACTCACCTCTTGAGAGGATTGTCATTGTATTTCTTCACCATTTTCACTTGCCATTACATGAAAAGAAGATCTCTCTATTAGGGAACTTAAGATCCCTCCAAAGGAGGAAGAGGGGATTCATAAGTCCTTGCCTTTCTCTACAGTGTTAGCCTATCAATATATTGATCCATTGGTGGCTATATGATTGCCATTTTTTGTTTTTCATAGTTCTAGTTCTTGCAAGCTTCTCTAACATTTGTTTCTCTTTGTTTTTAGTTTTATTTCCTTGTTTCATGTGTATTTGGTTATCTAATAAACTCACAAACCTCTGTCTTGTTTAGCTGACTTAACTAGGCAAGTAAGTGTTGTGTTTTTGCTTACCCATGTGACAAAACCAACATAACAATTAGTTTTAAGACCTTCCCAGAAAAAATTCTTCTTGATCCCGTGGTATGCTTTCAAGAATCTTGAATGTCCTCTTATACAAGAAGTGTGCAATTCCATAAGGACCTTCTATTTGAGTTGGGAATTTTTACAAAAATATAGACGATCATGGTACCATAAAAAATCATTCTTCCATACAAAATTATCTAATGAACTTGGGTCCTCTTGTAGTTGTTGAATGATCTTGCATACCTCCTGATCTTGCTTCCATTCTATCCTTGCTTCTTCCACCCAATTGGATTGCAGAATAGAAATAAAACATAGTGAACCTTTTGTTTCTTCTTCTTTCTTGAAAGGGAATATGCCACAACGTTATGTTTTCCATTTTTGTAGATAATTTTAAAATCATAACCTGGCATCTTTGTAACCCATTTGTGTTGCTCTTCCGAAGATAATCTTTGCTCCAAGAAGTATTTCAAACCATCATGATCTATTTTTACTTTTAAGTGTCTTCCTAATAGGTAAGTGCACCATTTTTGAACTGCATGTAGTGTGGCATTTCTCATTATTGTGTTTTTCATAAACCCCATTTTAATTCCGACACAAAAATATTTCAACACAATAAAAACTAAAAAATACATAATTACTAAAAAATACCACTGAATTTATCAAACACACAACTAAATGTAAAAAATCAAAAGATCTTATTAATCGTATAAAACATTGTCACACATAAAATATTAGTAAAATGTACTAACTACTAAAAATTACGAAACTATATATGCCAATGGAGGGTTACTTTGTTACATTTCTCTCCGAATTTTTGCTAAAATATTTAGGTGCAAGTTTCTACATGATTTGAACCAAGAAAAAGAAGTAATTCAAGGACATCAATGTTTGTCCACTTAAAAACATAGTTAGTCATATCAATAATAACAAATTGACAGAATAAATGTTGAAGATAACTAATGTCAATCAATGTGTTCCAAAATGAATAGGTATAACTACAACAAAAAACAAAATGTGGACCATTTATCTGAATTTCCACTATAATACTAGTTACCTTTCACTTAATATATATTTCCAATATATTTGTAAGCATATTATAGAAAATTGGTTGAGTTCTTCCTTACACATAAACCAATATCTTGAAACTAACTATAAAGTGTCAATGTGCAACGGAGATATTTATCTTTGTAGACTAGACAAGGAATGTATCGCAAATAACCTACAACTAAAATAATTGTTCAATCAAGGTTCAACAAAGATGAATTTTACTTATAAGCATTTTAACAAGATGATGTCTCTTATCAAGAGAGAATTTGATAGAAAGATTTGCAATATATGTAACAACTATTCTATATAACCCCATCCCTAATATCCCCCTTTGGAGGAGCTTTTGCAAAGCTATAGTCTTCGACATTTTTGATATTTGCATTTTCACAATTTGATTTTCAACTTTTGGAATCCAATATTGGCACTTACGAAATCTAATTTTTCACTTTTGAAATTGGATATTGGCACTTTCAAAATATAATTTTGCACTTTTGGGATGTTGGAACCCAAAGATAGATTCCTTTGCAAAAGATTTCCCAATTGGAGGGGACATTGGGGATGGGGAGTCACTGCATATCTTTCAAAGACTTCCTTCAATTTTTCAGCCAACAAGAGACATTGTATCTTCAAAGTTCTTATAAGTTGATTTATCCTTTGTGACCTCTTGCAACAATTCTTTCAACCGCAAGTTGTCAGAAACCAATCCCTAATTTGTCTACTAAGACAAATATCTTCATTTCAAATGCAAACTAGAAATTTATAGTCTATTTGAAGATAAATGTAGATTTCAACAACTTTTCTCCCAAAGAATAGATGAGTGCTATAAAATCACCATCTTGAACTTTTAAATACTCTCCAATGAAAAGGTTGTGCCTATACCATTCTACTCATACTCTTTGAATTGGCTGATTAGAAAGTTCAAGATGGTGATTTTTATAGTGCTCAACTAGTCTCAAATGTTACGGTCCATTATTTACTTGAACAAACATAATCTCCTTGAATTGGTTGAGACTAACAAGCCTTGGCATTTTTACCTATGAAGAACCAATTATTATTATTATTTTAGAACATAAACAATTGATATGAAAACGTTTTCAAGATAAACATAATATCTCATGTATAACTTCAATGAAAATGTTGAAATGTGTTGTTTTTGTCAAAATCCTTGAATTGAATATTTACACTGTATTGGTTGAATGCCATGCTAGTACACCCTTAAAAGCCATGACCAAGGCTTAGCCAATGCCCCAAGGAATATTTTGTGTGTTGCACAACTTCTATAACATCACATGACTATGGTCATGACAATAATAACCAATGCAATTATATTAAGCCCAAAACATGATAATGACATTGACATTGAATTGGAAATTAATTAATCAATTTTATGATAAAAATTGAAATTTGATAATAATTAAACCATTTTAAAAATAAACTTTAATGAATAGATGCCACAAATATACTTTTAAAAATATTTCCTCATTGAAAATGAAATAAACCATTTAAATTTTTTTTTAAATATTCTTTTAGGATCTTAATGATTTTAAAAATATTTGAATGAGCGTGATCATGAACAATTTTAAAAATATTTGCTCATTTAAATTGGTAATGCATTAAATTGTTTTAAAAAATTCTTTCACAATCATAAACGATTTTAAAAATATTTGAATGCATGCTCATAAACTATTTTAAAAATATTTGAATGCATGATCATAAACTATTTTAAAAATATTTGCTCATTTAAATTGGAAATGAATTAAATCATTTTAAAAATATTATTTCATGATCGTGAATGAACAAAGTCTACTTTTAAAATTTTACATTTATTAATCTTGGATATAGTTATAAAACTATTAATACATTGAACTGAATATTAATTAAACCATTTTACTTGTATGTAGTTCTAAAACTATTATTACATTGAATTGGATATTAATTAAATTATTTTAAAAATATTTTTTCAATATAAATGTTAAATGTTGAAACTAGATATTATTCAAATATTTTAAAAATATTTGTTAATATGGTTAGACATATTCTACCAAGAGAGGTTTGCTCTATCAAGAAAAATAACGAGAGAAGAAAAAGAGATGAAAATTGTCATTTTAAGTGTGGCTCTACCTAGAATTTTAAATATGGAAGAAGAAATTGCTAAAAAAATTAACGGGAGAAGAAAAATTAATGGAAGAGGAAATTGCTAACAAGATTGGAAGAGGAAATAGCTAAAAAAATAATGGGAGAAGAAAAATAACTAGAAGAGGAAATTGCTAAGAAGAATGGAAGAGGAAATTGCTAAACAAGAATCGAGAAGAAAAATGAAAGAAAAAATATTTTTCCGAAAAGAAGATTGGGAGAAGAAAAAGGGAAAAAAATGGAAAGCAAGTTGTTATTAAGATTAAAAGTGAAAATTTCTAAACAAAAAAATAAGAGAGAAAATTACTAAAAAGAAAAGGGAGAGAAACTTGATAAATAAGAATGGGAGAGGGAAAATGAATGGAAGAGGAAATTGCTAAACAAGAATGGGAAAAGAAAAATGAATGGGACAGAAAATTGCTAAAGAAGATTGGGAGAGGAGAAAAAAAAGGAATGGAAAAGTAAGTTGTTAATAAGAGTAAAAGAGAAAATTGTTCAGTAAGAATGAGAGAGGAAATTGTTAGAAAATAAAGGGGAGGGAAAAGAAATATGAGATAAGATTGACAAATAATAATGAGAAACAAGAATGGGAGATGAAATTGCTAAACATGTAAGAGAAGGGAAATTTCTAAAAAAGAAAGGGAGAGGAAAAAATTGTAGGAGATGAAATTGGTAAAAAAGAATAGAAAAGGGAATTGCTAAATAAAATGGGAAGGAAATTTCTAAATCAGAATACAATGTTTGAGAAAGAGTGGACTGGCCTTTCCTTCGTCTCTCCATCGATGAGAAAACTATGCTCAAGAAAGGGTCAACCAACCCTTCACTTAGCTCCCCTTGATGGGAAAGCTAATCTAGAGGAAGTGTCAATCGACCCTTAAATGTGAAACAACTAGCTGCTAATACTATGGTTGAAGAATGGTCAATCGACACTTCTCCATGGTCCCTTAAAATGCAAATATGCTTGTCGAAGGGTTGGTTGACCCTTCCATTTTATATGCAAATATTATGCTCAATGAAATATCAATCGACCCTTCCTTGGGATCCACCTCAACAAGAATAATATTCTCTAGGAAGGGTTGACCATAACTTCCTCGTGGAGCCTCTAGATGAGAATATTATGATTGAGGAAGGAACCATTGACCCTAAGGAAGGATCAGTTAACCTGTAATCAATGCACTACAACTATATTCTAATAAAATGCTTGAGAAAGGATCGACTAACACTTCCCTATGGTCCCTCAATATGAGAATACTGTGCATGAAGAAGGGTCGACTGACCCTTCTTCGAAGCCCTCCTTGAGGAAATAATATTCCGAGGAAAAATAATAAGCTTGAAGAAGGGTCAACTAACCCTTCTCTAGGTTCCCAAGAACAAGAATACTATGCTTGAGGAAGGGTTGGATAACCCTTTTTTGTGATACCACTATACATGAATAGTATGCTTGAGGAAGGATCAACAAACACTTCCTTGAGGTACCCCTGACTGAATCTTTTATGATGTGAATACTATGTTTGAGGAAGGATTAGTCAACCCTTCCCTGGGCATCACCTTGACATGAATACTATGCTTCAAAAAGGGTTGATTGGCCCTCCCCATGGATCCTATGTGACATGAATGTTATGCTTAAAGAGGGGTTGGTAAACCCTTCCCTATACTCCCTCACAACAATAATATTATGCTCGAGGAGGGTCAACTAACCCTTCCTCGGTGACCACCTCGACGAATACTATGCATCAAAAAGTGTTGGCTAACCCTTCCTTAGGATCCTTGGTGACATGAATACAGTGCATGGGGAAGGGTTCGCCAACCCTTCCATGGGCTCTCGCTCAATGAGAATTCTATGCTTGAGGAAGGGTTGTATGACACATCCCTATGCCGTGTACAATGAAAATAGTATGATTGAGGTAGGGTCCATCAACCCTTCCCTAGGCTTCCTATCAATGTGAATACTTTTTTGGAGGAAGGGTTGATCAACCCTTCCCTTGGATCATCCATGATGTGGATATGATGTTCGAGGAAGGGTTGGTAGACCCTTCCAAGGGCTCTCCCTCAACGAGAATGTTGTGCTTAAGGAAGGGTCAGTTAACACTTCCACATGCCTTGGAGAACGAGAATAATCTTCTTGAGGAATGGCCAACCAACAGTTCCCCTAGCTCCCCTCAACGCGATACTATGATTTAGAAAGGGTCAATTGATCCTTCCCCTAGATCCTTGTTGACATGAATACTATGTTGGAGGAAGGGTTGACCAACCCTTCCCTCGATTGTCCCTTAATGAGAAAAGTATGCTTGAGGAAGGGTCATCTGACCCTTCCCCATTCTTCCCCACAATAAGAATACTATGCTCGAGGAAGGGTCAACCAACCCTTTCTTGAGACCCCCCTTGATACTGATACTATGCTTCAGAAAGGGTTAATCGACCATTACCTAGGATCCACATTGACACAAATACTATGCTCAAGGAAGGGTCAATCAACCCTTCCAAGGGTTCTCTCTCAATGAGAATACCATGCTAAAGGAAGGGTTGGTTGACCCTTATCTGTGCCCCCTCACAAAAATAATACTATGCCCTAGGAAGGGTCGATCGACCCTTCCCTAGGATCCCCCTCAACACAAATACTATGCTTCAAAAAGGGTTGATCAACCCTTCCCTAGGATCCTTGCAGATGCAAATGTTATGCTCGAGGAAGGGTCGATTGACCCTTCCAAGGGATCTCCCTCAATGAGAATGATATGATTAAGGAAGGGTCATCTGACACTTCCCCATGCCCTAGATAACAAAAATAATATGATCGAGGAAGGATTGAACAACCCTTCCTTGGGCTCTACTCGATGTGAATATTATTCTTGAGGAAGGGTTGGGTGACCCTTCCCATGGATCCTCTGCGATGTGAATACCATGCTAAATGAAGGGTCGTTTGACCCTTCTCTGTGCCCCCTCACAAAAATAATACTATTCCCAAGGAAGGGTCGATCGACCCTTCCCTAGGCCCCCCCTCAACACAAATACTATGCTTCAAAAACGGTTGATCGACCCTTCCCCAGGATCCTTGTAGATGCAAATGCTATGTTCGAGGAAGGGTCGATTGATCCTTCCAAGGTATATCCCTCAACGAGAATGATATACTTGAGGAAGGGACAATCGACACTTCCCCATGCCATGGATAACGAAAATACTATGATCGAGGAAGGATTTACCAACCCTTTATTGGGTTCTACTTGACGTGAATACTATGCTTGAGGAAGAGTTGTCTGACCCTTCCCCTGGATCTCTGCAATGTGAATACTATACTCAAGGAAAGGTTGGTCAACACTTCCTCAAGATATCCCTCAATGAGAATAATATGCTTGAGGAAGCATTAGCCTACCCCTCCCTTAGCTATCCCTCAATGAGAATACTATGCTTGAGGAAGGGTCAGTTGACCCTTCCCCATGCTCCCCCACAATGAGGATACTATGCTCTAGGAAGGGTCAACCGACACTTCCCCTAGGATCCCCTTCAACATGAATACTATGCTTCAAAAAGAGTCAACTAACTCTTTCTTCGAGATCCCTATTGACGTTCTTATTAGGCTTGAGGAAGGGTCAATCAACCTGCCCATGGGCTCTCCCTCGATGAGAATACCATGCTTTATGAAGGGTTGGCCACCCTTTCTCATGCCCCCCCAATAATGAAAATATTATGGTTAAGGAAGGGTCAGATGACCCTTCCTTGGGATCCCCTCTATGTGAATACTATGCTTCAAAAGGGTTGGTTGACCCTTTTGTTGGATCTACTATGACGATAATAGTATCCTCGAGGAAGGGTCGATTGACTCTTCCTTGGGATATCCTTTGATGAGAACAAAATGTGTGAGGAAGGGTCAATCGACCCTACCTTGTGCTCCCCCACAATGAGAATAGTATGCTTGAGGAAGGGTTGGCCAACCTCTGACACCCCTTATGCATTGTTCTTGAGTTAGATAGTTGCATGAGATGGTGGTTTGGACTCACTATCACCTTATGGTTTTACTAATGATTGATTATGATTGGCCTTATATGATAACTTGTTATTTGATGATGTTGCATATGTTCTTATCTATTGGACTACCCTATGGTAGGTTGAGACATTGTTAAAGGATGAGTAAATCATATCCAAGGCTAGGGCTCATGCTCCAATAAGGGTGACACCATATCTTAAGAGTTTAGGAAATCATGGCGAAGGGAAAACTTGTGAAAATGACCTCCAAAGTTAACTTGAGTAAAAAGGAAAAAGGAAAAATGTTTGTAACTTGCTTTTACCTTGTTCTTGACACTTATAAGCTCCCTCATCAGTCTAATTTCACCCTATATGAGTTGGTTGGGGGAAGGGGAAAGTGGTTACACATGATAACCACTTGAGAGTGTTTAAAAAAGTGGAGATCATGTTTGAGAACAACCTAAGGGGGAACTTATGGTGCTACCCGTGTTGGGAAAGGGATTGAGAGGGAACCTAACATTCTATTATTATGATTTATGTGTCCTTGGGATGCCATTGTCAAGGGGCAACCATCAAGGGGTTGGAAGTGGTAGTAAGATCCCTATAGAACATAGATGACACCACTGTTGAGTGGATTTTGCTAAGGGGTAGTATAGTGGTAATAAGATCATATTGAAGTATTCCTACTGTGACTTTTAGGCCCTGGTGCTTATCCTCATTGGGATTGAGCCCTACTTAGGGAGCAACACCTATGAAGGTGGTTGTAGCGGTTGAGTGGAAAATCGACCCTTGGGTGCAATTTCCTCTCTATGATTGAAGACTGGTTCATGGGATCAGGAGCGTCGACAAACCAACACTTGGACTCCAAAGAGCTAAAGGCTAGGTATTTTACATTTATGCATTTAGTTGTATATTTCCGATTGTCTTGCTTGAGTGATTGAGTTGTGTATATATATTCATGATAGATTCATAATATAATTATTTTGCTATATTGTTGTTAGACACTTAAATTTAATTACTTGATGTTGATCTAGAATTCTAATAAATTTATTAGATTTAAAAAAAATAAAATTAAATAACATCTTGATGAAATATTACAAAGTAGTATCAAAGTCCATAATTTCTACTATTATGACTTCTATGAAAATGGAGAACATTAATTACAAAATAGTTAGTAAAAATACAACACAAATATGTTCATTTCAATCATATAATCATATTCTTCTTACAATTAATAGTTGAAGGGTATTTCTTAATCCATATAGACTCACGTGTAAACAATTGTAATGTCAATCATATTAATAGTCAATACTTACATTTGGTTCTATAAATATTGATTAGCTAAATTGTTATTTAACTTTATTTATTATTATGTAATTTAAGTTGTTGTTGCCAAATGCATAAAATATATGGGCCTAACACAAATCTAAATTTTTAAGTAAACATAGAGGTTTTATAGAAATCAAGTATTTCTTAATAATAATTAAAAAATAAAATGAAAATAAATGGCTTAAAGTATAGAGTCAATAATTGAATGGCAGCAGCCAATAATGAATATCTTTATTACCCGTTGACAATTACCACAATTTCCAGTTGACAATTACATTACATAGATTTTGCAACCTTCCTAAAATATTTTTAAAAGAAAAAAACTGTTAATAATGAATTGTTAGTAAATGTAATACTGGTGCATTGCTTGAAATTCGAGATATTAATAGCAGCCCTTTGAGTGAAAACATCATTGGAAAAAAAGAAAATGCAATCACATTAACATAGCTCAGTTCGTTACTCTGTCCTTTCACAAAATCTCTCCAATTGTCCATAAAACTCATCTTCTGGTCTGAAGCATTAGCAGAGAGTCATCAATATTATCATATATTGGTAAGATTGGTAGATCTATTAATGATGGGTGATGTTTGAGCAGTTGTATTTAAGAGAGTAGTGAAATTGTAAAACTTTTTTTTGAAATTAATAATTAAGAACATGTGTTTCCTCCTTGAAGTTACAGGTTCATAATCAGAAAGAATAGAGTCGTACATATTAGCTTGTTGTGATAAGATTAAAAAGATAAATAACCCTGAAATAAAAATCGACCCTTACTAAATCACAAGTTTCTAGTATATCTTGCTTGCGAGCTGCTGAATATACTCTTAGGCAAACAGAAAGCTAAATTCATTCCTACAGTTTGTCGGTCTCCGTTCCCTCTTGTAATGAACATATCCTTGAATACTGCAATAAAATGTCGCTAGTGAAATCTTGTTCAAATTAACATCCTTGCGTAGGCCCAAGCATTGATTGGATAACTTTGTCTCCGTTCCCTCTTGTAATGAACATATCCTTGAATACTGCAATAAAATGTCGCTAGTGAAATCTTGTTCAAATTAACATCCTTGCGTAGGCCCAAGCATTGATTGGATAACTTTGGAGCATGAATGCTTTTGACCGATGTACAAAATCCTTCCAGATGCCTAGTGCTAGTATGTGAGTGTCTTAATGCTGTTATCAACTGCCACCTTTGCAGAAAACTGCGCTTCTGAAATTGCATTTGAAGAAAAATTTGAGGATGGTATTGAGCTCTTCTCAACAAGAAAGAAAAGTGTGTGATATTCACGAACCTGCCCTGAAGGACTATGGACCTGAAAACATCCAGTAAAGAGCTACTGACATAGAGAGGGCCTTTTTCAGGTCTATTGTTCGATCAGAACATCCATTTTTATTCATTGAACGACCGAAATTGCGCAACCCTGGAGTTGGTGATAAGTTATATGTGGCATAAGCATGATGTGTGCAACCCTAGCCACGCCTATGAATTTCCCTTAAAATTTGATATGCAGAATCCCCCTTACAAAAGTACTGTAGTGTGCACCTCATCCCAATCCAAGAGCAATGCATAGGTCCTTTGTAATTGTAGTTCAGTAAGCCCACCAGGTCCTTTTCCATTTCCTCAGCAATTTTTCCATTTTTCATAAATGTCACATCCCATTTTCCTCTGCAATGTAACTAACCCCACAAACATGTATTATTCTCTAAACTTTGAATTTAGTATTAAAATTATCCTCTCCCTGTAATTTTCCAGGTGCTTGCTTGTTCATATTTAAATTGTATTTTTGAATGCATAAATAAATTAAACTTGTTGAAAAATTCTTGGGACACTCCGATTATACAAATTTAGTCACTTAAATATGCAGATCCAACCATTCTTCATCCATTTCATTTTATCATTTATTTTTAACATATTTTCTCTAACATACTCTATCCAATCCAACAAAGCTATAGGTTATTCATTAATGTAAATGAAGAGAATGATGAATAAAGCCAATGACAAAGCAAAATCAGACAAAACAAATTTTCCAAATGAAAAACATTTGAAGAGGATTTTGCATAGAGTTAAAGAAAAGAGGAACTAAATTAGGAAGAAACACAATATAATTGAATTTCCCAAAACAAAGAGTAGAGAAGAAAATTTGTTAAATCAAAATACATTTAAAAAAATTGATAATTGCAATAACATGGCATTGCTAAAATTATAATTAAAGTTATTATTAATGTTCATGAATGATGCTAAAATTATAATTAAAGTTATTATTAATGTTCATAAATGATTGAATTGGTAAAATGAACTTGTTATAAAGTATCATGGAAGAGTAGTTAATAGAAATATTAAGAAGGTGATAGTTAAAAATCACGTGAAAAAAAATACACAACCAAATTAAATGTATGATTAGAGTATGCATAACTGAGATCATCGTAAAGCATTAAGTTTTGAATTTTCGGTATCCACAAAAGATGTAGCAAATATTTATCCACTTATAAAACATAATCATTCTATCCAATTGAAACAAAACTATTTAGTAGCTTCACTACTAAATAACAAATGCGCATTATACATTTCTTTAATGCGCAAATAAAACACAAAAGATACACAATACAATAGAGACACATATATACGTGGTTCATCCAGTGTGGGCTACATCTAACAGAGAAATTTCCAGGTCCTTCCTTTTTATTATCGAGAAAAATGAAGGGATACAACCTACAACACACTCATTGTAACTTCCTCTTCTTTCTCTCACAATCTCCTCTCTCAGAGTACAATATTTTCCACAACACACAACTACAATACAATTCCCTCATAAAAAAAGGTTGTCTATTAGGGAAAAAAACCCTAACATAACTTCTATCGACAGATTTGTGACCTTATACTGAACGATCCAGATTGAATTGTGTATCTCGAAGTTTCTTTGACCTGCATATGAATTAGGAAGATAATCAGGCTCCACAACCAACAATCTCCCACTTGGAGACTGATCACAACAACTCCAATGTTGTTGTACCTTTTGGACTATGATCCACCTTAGACCTGGAAAATTTCTCATCTTCATCTTCAAGATTTAAGGCCAACTAAAGTTGAGAAGGAACTTAGTTTCTCCCTAGTTACTACCTTTGTTAACATGTCTCCAGGATTCTAGCTAGTATGTATCTTTTCCAACTTCAAATGTCCATCTTCCAAGATGGATTGTATGAAATGGTACCTAAGTTGTATATGATTAGTCTTAGAATGTAAGACTGAGTTCTTTGCAAAATGAATTTCAGTCTCACCGTCACAGTACAACCTATTATTCTCTTGATTCTATCCCAATTCCTCCATAAACCTTTGTAACCAAATCATCTCTTTACTAGCCTCTGTAGCAACAACATACTCTATCTTCATTGTTGAAATTGCAACAACCTTTTGCAGTTTTGAAATCCAACTTACAATCCACTTTACTGCCTCCCAATGTTCTTTACTTAGATTGTTCATATACCTGCTCACAACTCCCACTACATGTGCAATATCTAGTATTGTGCACACCATAACATACATCAAGCTGCCAATTGTTGATGAATAAGGGACCCTGAACATGTATTATATTTTCTCCCATGTCTTGGGAAACATTTCCTTGGTTAATTAGAAATGGCTTGCCAAAGGTGTATTAATTGGTTTTGCATTCTGCATTCTAAACCTATCCAACACATTCTCTATGTACTCACTCTGAGACGATGTCAATTTGCAATTTTTTTGTCTCTTAGTATTCTCATACCAAGGATTTTCTTTGCAGCGCCCAAATCCTTCATTGCAAATGAATTAGCTAATTTATTCTTGAGCACATTTATATCCTACATTGTTAGACCCTGCAAAAAACATGGCATCTACATACAATAGCAAGATAATATAGCTTCCATTTTCTATCCTTTTAAAATAAACACAGTGATCATAATGACATCTACTATAACCTTGTTCTTTCATAAACCTGTTGAACTTAAAATACCACTGCCTTGGAGCTTGCTTTAGGCCATACAAGCTCTTCTTCAACTTGCATACCAAATTATCCTTTCCTTTGACCTCATACCCTTGTGACTGTTGCATATAAATATCTTCCTCCATATCCCCATGTAGAAAAATTGTTTTTACATCTAATTGTTCAAGATGCAAATCTTCTACTGTCACAAGACTTAAAATAGTCCTAATTGAAGTCATTTTAACAATAGGAGAAAATATTTCATCAAAACCTATAAATTTCTTCTATGAAAACCCCTTTACAACAAGTCTAGCCTTGTATCTCTTTTTGCCTCCATCTTCTTCCTTCAACCCATAAACCCATTTATTCTGCAATGCTCTTTTTTCCTGCATAGAACTAAACGAAGTCCCAAGTCTGTTTATTTACCAAGGAATCTATTTCCTCTTTCATGCATTGCTCCCACTTCTTTTTAGTGTCTATCTGCATTGCCTCTTCATAACTTTCTAGTTCACCAAAGTCATTCAACAATAAATAATACAATGAAGGAGAGTATCATTCATGGGGTCTACTTAACTTGATATATCTTCTAACAACACTTGCAAGAGTTTGATGTACTTACTACTCTTGTTGTTGTACATTTAGATTTTATGGTACCTTTGGAATTTCTTTTTCAATGATCTCATCAAGCGTTGTGTATTATGTGTTTTCCTTTTCCTGTTTCTTTCCCTGCAACTGATCCTTATACATGACCTTCTCATTGAATATGACATGTTTGCTTCTAATGATTTTGTGATTTTCATAATCACATAAACGATAACCAAAAACATTAACACCATATCCAATAAAGGTACACTTCTTGGATTTTTCCTCAAGCTTTGTTCTACTTTATTTATTAATATGGACAAATGCTTCACAACTGAAAGTCTTCAGAAATGAATAGTTTACCTTTTTACTTGTCCATGCCTCCTCTGGAATGCCACCATCCAAATATCTTGAAGGTTATTTGTTTATTAAGTAAACAACAATATCTACAAAATTTTCCCATAACTGTAAGGGAAGCCAGACATGCAATCTCATAGTCCTTACATGTTCCATGACTGTTTTGTTCATCCTTTCTGACACACCATTTTCTTGTGGTGTTCCTGGAACTTTCTTCTCTCTATGAATCCCATGGTATGAAAACTGAAGAACACACGGCCCACACTAAGAGTGTTAAGGTCCTAACCCGCACATAGGTAGATCAATGTATTTAGATGTAATAAAGGTCAATATTAATAAGACCTTTCAATAAAATAGAATAAGGCGGATGTAAGAAGACCTAATAGAAGCTTCTGCTTCTAGAAGGATCTTCCTCTAGATGCTTCTCTTAATAGACATATTAGTATAAATAAGAGTCAAGGGTATGAAAACCCTAGCTTGGATATTATTGTAACAGAGCATTGCTCGACTGGAGGTTTCCCCCTCGAAGAGGCCTGTGAACATTGCTATCTGATTCAAAGTGTTATTTCTATTGCTATTCTGTATATCATTTCTGTGTATTGTGAAGATTATGATGGATATTTTACTGTTATTATGTCATTTCTAGCATTTCATTTTTGTTCTGCATATTTTATATATCTGGTATCTTGCAAGTGGTATCAGAGCACTTTCCTTGGCAGAAATTGTGGGTATTTTTTTTTCAGGGTAGAGACGTATTCCGACGTCTTTAAGCCACATAGATCTGTCGTTACGCGCATAAACCCGCGGTTGTGGGATTCATACATGCAGGAAATACAAGTGTTTCTTAAGCGCACATATGTTGGCCACCCTTGTAACCCCTGTTGGTACCCCTTCGAGTGGTAGCGCATCAGACAACACCTGTGTACGGATCGACCTAGATTTCCTGAAGCCCTCTTTAGATAAACCTATCGGTCGCCGGACTGCTATAGTGTCACCGAGA
>ML784211.1:78119-115417 GCA_009831015.1 Picea engelmannii | reverse complement strand
ATCATTCTACTTCTACTTCAGGGTGGCAGGACGGGGCAAGGACAGGTGGTTGTAGCCGGAGAACATTGGGGGTTGTAGCCTCCTTCTGGTTGTAGCCAGAGATTTGGGGAGTTGGAGCTTCCCTCAGGTTGTAGCCTGAGAAAATAGGGGGTTGGAGCCTCTTTCCAGTTGCAGCTGGAAAACAAAGGAAGTTGGTGCTTCCAATGAATGTAATTCTTCAAGACATATAAGAAAAAGCATTCTGTGGTTTTCTCCCGATTTGGGTTTTCATGCGAAACACTGGTGTACTGTGTGTGTGTGTGTGTGATTGTTTATTTATTACTGCTCAATATTGGATAATAATTCTACATTGATATAACATTTGAAGAAAAAGGATTATAATTACGTTATTACTGATTCACCCCCCCTCTCAGTAATCCAACAGTTACTTCTTGTGAGTCTAGTAAACCCAATTATCATGCTGAAGGGATTGGGAAAGAGTTTGCATGATATAGGGGTTTGGGTATTGATTACTCGCTTGTAAAAATGAGGAGTTTTAGGAAAAAATCTATTGTTTCGACTCCTTTGATTCCTGATTCTTGTCCATCCACCGACACTAGGGAAATTAGAGCAATGAAGGCCCTTGCTCCTACAAAATAATGATTTTGCTCTCTCTTAATCTTAGAGGGACCGGAGGCACCCTAAAATCATCCTCCTTTCGACATGTGTTGGACAAAACTCGACCTGACATTGTATTTCTTCAGGAAACTTTGGTATTGACTCATAAATCTAGATCCTTCATGCATGGCTTTCACCCACACTAGGTTTGTTGTGCAGTGAATTCTTTTGGTACTTCCAATGGACTGTTGGCTTCATGGGATCCAGGCATTTACAATTTGGTTCCTTTTCTCACTGTTGGTGGACTTTTATTGAAATGATCTTATTTATCTAGCAAAAGGGAGATTGCATTGCTTAATTTTTATGGCCCTTGTGTGGAGAAAAGAAGATTTTGGACCCTTGTGGTGGATTCTAGACTGTTATCTATCAAAAACCTAATTATTATAGGGGATTTGAATCTTACTCTACCTTCGAGCGAAACTTGGGGTGGATCGGCTTCAGCGGGGTCCTTGGATGGTTTTTTCAAAGCCCTTTTTTAAAACAAAAATATTATTGATATCGAGCTGGGAAAGGTGGTACCAACGTGGAGGAACATGCATTCTGGTTTAGATGCTATTTGGAAACGACTAGACAGATTCCTTGTGTCTGAAGATTTGATATTGAGAATTGGTATTAATAGATCATGGGTGGAATATCCATTTGTATCTGACCATGCTTCGGTGATTATACAACTACAAATATCTCCCCTCTTTAAGGCCTACCCTTTCAAATTTAACTCCCAATGGTTGGTTGATCAAGATTTCACTGTTTTGGTCCATAATCTCTTGACAGATCCGAAATTCCTTGGCGAGAGTGGAAAAAAGAAAAGGATGGTCTAGAAACTTAAAGATTTGAAATACAAAACAAAGAAGTGGGAAAAGTTACGCACCATTAAGGAAAACTCCCATCTACTAAAGATCGAAAAAGATATAACAAACTTGCTTCAACCCTCTCTGGGAAGTTTGAGAACATTACAAGAGGATTTAATTCTAAAAAATCTTGAACAGAGTAGAAACAAGTATTTAAAGGAAAAGGAAGAACTCTTGCATCAAAGGAGAAAATCCATATGGATCAAAAGTGGTGAGCAAAACACCAAGTTCTTCCACAACTTTTCCAATTTCAGAAGAAATCGTAAATTTGTTTGGGAAATAAGAGACGATTTGGGCATTCTGAACAATGGCCAAGAAGATCTTAAACATAAGAAACAAAATATTTCAAATCTTTTTTCAAAGAACAGGATCTTTCGTTGACTGTGGATCAAGTCAAAGTGGTTAGTCTCTTCTCTAGGTTTATTACCGAAAATGAAGCAGTGACATTATATCGTCCAATTATTTTGAATGAACCAAAAGCGGTTTTAACCTTATTTAAGTGTGACAAGAGGCCGGGGCCCGATGGTTGGACGGTAGAGTTCTTCATACATTTCTTTGATCCGGTAGGCGAAGACCTTTTAGAAATGATGGAAGAAGTGGGAACCAAAGGTATTATCTCAGGTGGTCTAAATTCAACTTTCTTGGCCTTAATTCTAGAATTAAATAAACCAAAAACCTTTGGGGATTACAAGCCTATCTCTTTATGTAACCTTTGTTATAAAATAATCACAAAGATCATAGAAAATAGGTTGAAAGCCCTTCTCTCTAGATCACTTGAGCAGCTGGGATTTCTTAAAGGTCGCCGTATTCAGGATGCTATTGGGACGGTTCATGAATTCCTTCATAGTATTAAAAGGAAGAAGTCAAAATCTATGGTTCTAAAATTGGATCTTTAGAAGGCCCACGATTGCATCAATTGGGACCTGTTAAGGATGATTTTAATTCAAATTGGCTTGGGTGTTGACATGACTAATTGGATTATGAGTTGTGTTGTTTCCTCATCCTTTGTTGTTTTATTAAATGGGGAGACCACTGATTTCTTCAAAAGTGGCAGAGGACTCCACTAAGGTTTACCCTTATCACCTCTTTTATTTATATTGGTCATGTAAGGTCTCAACCTTCTTCTAAAATAGAGTCAAAGCGATGGCATGCTGACGGGTATTAAAGTATCCAGAACTATTAAAATTCTTCATATTTTGTTTGTATATGATGTTATTATGATGTCAAATGCAACTTTAAGTGAATGGTGGGAGATTGACAAGATTGTTAAACTATTTTGTTTAGCATCTAGTTTAAAGGTAAATGTTCAAAAATCGTCGGTTCTCCATGAAGGACTATCGACTCATGATCTTGATCCTTACAAATTGTTTTTGTCGTTCAATTTCTCTGACTTTTCTGTTGGTTTAAAATATCTTGGTTATCACTTGAAAACTAGGGTGCAACATGTCGAGGATTGGAACTGGATGTTGCAGAAAGCCGAAAAGAAGATTGGGAATTGGTGTTTTAGGTGGATTTCTTTGGGAGGTCGCCTTACTTTATTAAAATCATTTTTAGAATGCCAACCAATGTACTAGATGTCTCTTGAGATCATTTCATACACTGTTTTGAAAAATCTGAGAAATATTATGTTCAACTTTATTTGGAAAGGGAACAATGAAGCTAAATAATATCATTTGTGCAAATGGGACCTTCTAACATTGCATAAGAAATTTGGAGGGTGGGGTTTGCGGAATTTATTTGATTTCAACAAGGCCTTGGCGACAAACTCTCTTTGGCATGTCCTAATGTGTGATGGTATTTGGCATAAACTTGTTATTGATAAGTACTTGCCACACACTACGGTTAAAAATTGGCTCAGATCTCCTGCATTCCTTCATAAATAGGATGTCAGATTTTGGAGAGGTCTCCTGAAATCAATCCATTTGATCACACACTGGTTAAGATGGTTGTCAGGTTCGGGTCACCTCATCGCGCTTGGTAGAGAGAGGATCCTTGGAATGGGTGATAAATCCTTCATCTCACCTCCTCTTTTATCTTCTTTAAAAAATCGAAATATCACCTCTCTCCTGCAGGTGAGGAGGATCATGGACCATCACTCTTCTTTTGTATGGTTTTCCAGTTCAGATTTAGGACTTTCAGATGCTTTAGGATATGAATGGAATATTTTCCGGAGGGCCCTCATTGACTCAGGTACCTTTCTCCAAGACAGAGAAGATGAACTCGTGTGGGCCGACGGTGATAACTCAAGAATCATCACTGTTAAGAATACTTATCTGGCATTTCTATCTACACAGGGTTTAAAAAAGGTATTGGGATGGAGACAAGATTTATGGAAATGGGACTTGCAACTCAAAATAAAATGCTTCATCTCGTTGGCTACCGAGAACAAGATCCTAACATGGGAAAACTTGAATTTCAGAGGATGGTAAAGACCATCTCGGTGTTACCTATGTATTCAAGAGGTTGAAAACACTAATCATCTCTTTATTCACTACGCCTTTGCTATATCAATTTGGGAAAGATTGGCTATGATTTTGAAATTCAAGAACTGCTGGAAAGGGAATACTTTGAATGATTGTTTAAATTTTTGGGTGAATGATAAATCTATCCCAACATTGGTTGCAGTGCACACTTGCTAGTTTATATGGTTAGAAATAAACACAACTATATTTGAGGAAAAAAAACCATCAATTCACACAGTGATCTTTAAAACTTTAGGCTTTAAAAATTGTGGATTGAAATCTCAGAAGTCTGCACATTTGCATTCTATTATGATCCAATAAAAAAGGAATATTATCACATCTTGGTTTGATGGAGCTGCTGAGATGGATGGCCAAATTTGTGGAGCTGGTGGTGTCTTTAAAAATCCATATTTGACGGTTTATAAATGGATTTTTAGTTGTGGGAGAGGCACAAATACCAGAGCTGAATTAATGGGTGTATGGGCTACGCTCAGGTTGGTATTACATCTATCCTTCCACAGACTCCAAGTCCTGGAGGATTCTAAAGTAGTGATTGATTGGCTCTCTGATAGAGCTAGACTTCAATCAAGTACCATTGAGGGATGTACGGATAGAATAAAGGAATTAAAAAAATTCTTTATGGGTATAAGTTTTGGGCATGTCTTCAGGGAATACAATGTTGATGTTGATCATCTCTCAAAGATGTCTTTACATGAACCAGAAGGCCGGATCACCTTTTATCAGTGGACAAATGGGGTAGAAGGCCCCAAGCTTTTTCTTAGTCTTTATTAGCCCTTTTCCTTCTAGTTGGTTTTTTTTATATAGACAACATGTTTCGTTTCTACTTGCCTCTGTTGTATCTCTTTTGGAGGTTTATCGCTCCAAGTATTTTTCAGTTTCAGTCTTTTTGCCGATCTATTCCTGATCCTTTTTGGATTTCGGCTCTGTTTTCTTCTTTGTATTGGGAGTATGATTCCCTGGTGTCTTTTTGGGACTGTCTGTTGCCTGTACCGATCCTAGTCTTGGATCTGATATGTAAACAAATTATATCTCTAATATAATTGGGAAATTTTTCTATTGAAAAAAACAATACCACGCAAGAAAAACATATTATAATATACACATAAGATGTATCTAAGTTTTCAATACTTCCTATGAAAGCAAGGTTGTTGGAAGTAGTTTTTTATAATTTTTTGACGAATAATGTAATTCTTAAGTGCGCCAAAATGTTAGATACTAGTCTCCTAAGCCTATCAAAATAGTAAAACATAGATGGAGGCAATAGAGCAAATAAGGAAACCATATGACGTGATGTTGAAAGAGAACGAATGGCTTTAGGTAGGATGCTTTGATAAAGTCATTATAGATTAATTAACTAATAGTTTAAAGGAAATTTCAAGAATTATAGGAAACTATTTTAGGTCTATATAATATGTTATAAGAATGCAAGAGTGGAGTGATGTGTAGTGAAATTATGTTGGTTTTGGAATGTACAACAATAAATACTTGTGTTAGCAATGAAGTTGGAGCACTTTCTTTACTTCGTTTAATTTTTTTTCATGTGTTATGAGTGGCACAAAGAATAGAAAACAAAAGGCAAAATAGACTAAAAACCCCAAACAAAGTATGCTTTATGAAATAAAAACTTATTTCTTGTTGTCTTATCTTGGTTTTTATAGAATAGGGCTAATGTCCTTTGTGCTTGATAATGTCATCACGAAGAGCTGCAAACCCCAAACAAAGTATGTTTTATGAAATAAAAAACTTATTTCTTGTTGTCTTCTCTTGGTTTTTCTAGAATAGGGCTAATGTCCTTTGTGCTTGATAATGTCATCACGAAGAGCTGCAAGGGAAAATAATCTATGAGATCTTGATATTGTCAAGAGGAAAACTAGAAACATAGGTAAATTATTCAAACTAGCTGACAACTATATTTATATTATTGAAAAAAGAAACAAGTAGGAAATAAAAAAGTTAACAAAAACACACTAAAATTACGTTAAATGATAACTACAATTATGTTCAATGATTGATGTTTTTAAGTTTATTGATTTTTAAGAAAAGGAAACACATCGCACAAGCAAGTGATCACATTAGAAGGCTTGTGAATACTTCGATAATTAGAATTGTGTGGAAAAAATATTATAAATATTTGTCCTCGAAATATTTTAGATTGAAAGACCTATGAATACAATACAACAAACAATGAATACAAAATGGAATAACAAAGCCTAGTTTATGTCATAAGGATTAATATTTTGAAGCATAAGAGCTCGAATGTAACTATTTAAGTATCAAAATTTAGAGACATTTGAGTAAAAAATTCTTGAATAAGAATGAGATATTTGACAGTATCGTTTTCAAGTGTCTCTAAATTGATGAAGATCTTATTGACTTCACCCTTTCTAATTGGTACAAGGGATGGATGGTGTGATTCTACATATTTGAAAAGGAAAGTGATTGAACCCTACATCCACTTTCCACCTACAAATTGCTCCTCTAATCTAATTAGTTGCTTCATTAAGGTTTGATTGGATGCTTAAATGTAACAAATAGTTTTGAGTGGATACTAAAGCTATTTATTGATTGGTATTTTCTTAATAGGAGAAGTAACTTTGAAAAATTAAATCTAGGACATAGCTATAAGTGTTAGTACTATATATCTTGCAGAAGAAGAAATAAAAAATAAAAATAAAAATAAATTAGTTTTGTACATAGAAACCATAAAAAATCTCAAGATATGGGTACACATTTGAACCAAAGGTGACGTGTGAGGTAGCTGTTAATTACATAGTATTATGTGTACTTAATGCAATGGCTACTAGCATTTGATTTCAAATTCATTGGTTGTTGGGGAATTGGTGAGTTATGGATGTTCAAATTATGCTATGAATGCAAAGAGTCCCCAATGAAAACAAAGCCAAAATAATAACTATTTTTGTAAAAGTAGTTTTTAAATTAACAATTGATTCTAAATATAATCTGAAATTTAGTACGAAATGGGCAATGTAGAAACTCAATCAAACAATAAACATTTGTAGATATAGAAAAAAACTATTTTTGAATTACATATAAATAGGATGGTTTGAAAAATATGACCGAAAACTAACCTCAAAGTAAAATAAAGGTAGTCAAAAATGTGTGAGGAGTCCTCAACCAAAACAAAGCTAGCAAAGGAACAATCAGTTTTACGACCTAACATATTCATTTAGCAAATGATTTCAAGTACCAAGAAAATATTCAAGAATAAAGAAAAATCCAGAAAATCAACAACAAAAATGGGTAGTTGTATAGGTTACGAAGAAAATGATGAGTAGTCAAAGGAAGGGCCCCACCTACTATGGACAAGAATATATGAGAGAATGATAATGTAGCTATGAAGGTTGACCAGATCTAATAACATTGTTTCACAAGAGATGTCAAAGATAGGTATGTATGATTAACATAAGATAAGTAAAAACTAGTAATGAGAATAGAGTCATATTGGTACTATTGGAAAAAAAGAAATAAAGAAATTGACAAGAAAGTTGAAAATTGATTTCATAAAAGAGCTTCAATTCTATTACTTGAATGAAACTCTTTTTTATTGATTTCCAACACTAGTGCAAGGCATCTCTTTGGTAAATGTGTACAAAATGTAGAAAAAACGTAAATGGAATTACAAGAGTCGACAGTTGTATAGAGTATTTAGTAACTGAGGAGCAACAAAAACCAAAGAGAAAAGTGTATGCATGTAACATGTATCTATTGCAATAGTAGAGGTGCATGGACTTGCAATATATAGAAGGAAAGATCAAGGTTCTTTTGTTTCCAAAAACAATAATTGTTATTTTGCAATAATGGAATTCATATAATTTGTGCAACAAGTAACAAAATGTGATAGTGCTACTGCAAAGAAAATGCATGTGAGTTTCTTATAACCATGAAAGGAAACATAGGTTTCGAGGTGCTAGGATGGACAAATTTCAAATAAGGTTTTTAAAGGAATTGAAAGGAAAATAACATGATGGTCAGTCCAGTAAGCATCAAACTTTCTAAAAATGAAGTTATCTTTTGGCAAGGTTGTCTAAAAGTGGTATATTAGGGAACCGATGGTACTTGTTTCTTTGCTTGAAATGAATAGTAGGTTATGGATTTGCATAAATGAAACAAGTTTTTTCTATGCATTGTTGTTTTGTAGCATGTCGAAGTTCAAATCACCAATTACTATAATGTGTTGAGTTCATTGTATATTTGTTGTTATAATGTTCATAAAGAGAAAGAGAGCTTCAAGTGGTGCATGTGGAACAATGTAAACATTTGTCAACTTGATAATAGTACTCGAAATATGAAAGGTAGTGATGATTGATTCAATATGCTCTATGGAATAATTGACAAATTTTTCAATGACTATGTTCCTCTAAAAGCATGTCAAAATTCCATGGAGGTAAAGGTTTGATAGACAATGGTACTTGTTGGAAAGGAAACTATTATCTACAACAAGGTTTATGTGTGTTTCTTGGAAACATAAGATGTCATCCTCCAGTAGCTCATAGTCACCAATAATATTTTCAATGTGCAATTGTAAGCTTTGTGTGTTCAATGAGCATGTGAGAAAATATTTTCCTTTTGGTATTGAATGAAAACCATATTCAGAGTGCCAAGATGCGTTTGTTTGGATTCTTTTTATTTCAGTGGAAACTTTTCTTAAAAGCTATAGTGATTCAATGTTTCTAACATGTGAAAGTGTTGTGTAGACAAGTCTATGTTGTTTAATTCTAGAAGGGCCAAATGCCACACTATCCATGGTAAAACATTGTGATCTGTGTATCACTCATGCACATGCTAATTGGATGGGAAATAATTGTCCAACAAATTGGATTCTATTGTTAGAAGCCATTTGTACAAAGACTCTTGTGATAGGTGTCCAATTATGGGAAATCTCAAATGTGAACATATTGCACATTGTTTGTCATTGAATTGTGACAATTTTAAGATATATGAATTCAATCCAACCAATATGTATTATGACTTCTATGTAATGTTTAAACATACCTTCTACACCATTCACCAAGCTATCCTTGATTGTTTAATTTCCTCCAATTAGCTCAATGAGCATATTTTGTTTTAGGATGATTGTAGAAGGCATTTTGTTTTCGTGGTTTTCAAATCCAATCGTTTCAACAAGGCTTGTTTTATTATGATTTGATTTTAATGTATATGTTTTTGATTGCACAAGTGATAACTTTTTTTTATTATGATCTTGAGCATCTTTGTTTCTATGAAAAAGGAATGGAAATGTTGGTTCATTTGGTGGGATCCTGTATCAATGATTATTCAAATAGTTGATATCATATTTTGTTTGAGAGAAATAATTCTATTGAGAATATATATGAAAACAATGTTCTCTTGTCTATTTCCTTGTTTTAGATCAAGGCATTCGACATCATCTTTCCAAAATTTGTATGGAATTTTTTCATCATGGAAAAATGGTTGTTCAAAGATCCAAGAGTCTTGTGTACATTGTGCTTGACAAAGGTCCTCACAAGAAATGATGTCAATGTTTCCAAAAGGAAATGAGTTTGTGTGTAAAATTTCTCTAAACCTCTTGTCCATGTTATATAACATTCGTGAGCCTATTAGTGATACCTCATTAATCAACAACAAGTAAAGTTGTTCATATTATTTGGTCAAGAAATATAATGTGATCGAGCTCAATGGCAGGATTGTTAGATTTTCCTTATTTACAAAGCATTAGAGTCAGTAGTGTTATTCTAATTCACTACCATTAACATATATATATATATATCATTTACTGAGTAATAGCATCATAAATGAGAGACAAAAGGAACACAAGAGATTTATCCTGGGAAAACCCCAAATGGGAGAAAAACCAAACAACCTTTCTTAGATAGATTTCATTCACAAAGCAAGTACAAATTGATAAACCCTAGATCAAGGGATAACTGAACTAAAAATACCACCATAACTGCAGTGACAACACTATACCAAAGTAGCACACCTCCTCAAGGAGTAACACACAAGAGAGAGATACCAAAAGAATGAACAAGAAGAAACTGAGTCACTGTATTTGTTGCGTCACCTTCTCCAAACTTGTGCCTTGCTTCTGTGTTGTTGAGAGAGTGTGAGTGAGTGAAAAAATGAGCTAAGGCACCTCCTTATTTATAGTCTTCTTGTCCCTCTAGATGGGTCGACTTCTCTTCTGGGAAGGTGTATTTTCATTATTCTTTATTATTCTAGGTTGACTTCTCTTCTGGGGTATTTCAATATCTGTTCAATGGATSTCTTGCTTCCAGAATATTATCTACATCTAAGAAAGGTCATCTAGGAGGGAAATATCCTCCCGCAACTACCAAACATTAACACTCCCTCTTAGCTAGGGAGGTATATTTCACGATGTCTTTATMTAGTAGTCCAGTGACTCTTTGCAATCAGTTGGTATCACACAACTKCCACAATGCCATCAAGAGCTCGAATMATTTGTCACAGTCTCTACAATCAAGTAGCACTTAGCTACTCCCAATGTGAACTGGTAGTCTTCATGTAAATCATCTAGTAGCACACAKTTACTACAATGTCATMCAGTAGAATATGACTGTGTTGATCCATAGTAGTACACAACTACTATCCGATGGTACATGAACACTCCAAGTAKAACACAACTACTATCCAAAGACACAATGTATCTCTCCTACAATCAACTGATAGCTACACAAACTACCACCATGCAGTCCAACAATCTATATGATTATGCACCAATCAACTAGTAGCACACAACTACTACCATGCCATGAGCCATAATCATATTCTGCAACCTCCATGACTATGCAACAATCATCTAGTAGTACACAAGTTCTACAATTCCATCGGCCATAGTATGGATCCAAATGACTATGAAACAATCAACTAGTAGCACACAACTACTACAATGCCATCAACCATAGTCATACCCATGATTATGCAACAATCAACTAGCAGCACACAACTACTACAATTACATAATTAATAATCATAGTCGATGTCTCTATAACTATGCAATACAATGCCATCAACCATAGTCATACCCATGATTATGCAGCAATCAACTAGCAGCACACAACTACTACAATTACATCATTAATAATCATAGTCGATGTCTCTATAACTATGCAATAATCAATTGGTAGCACACAACTACTACAATGCCATCAACCATAGTTATAGTCTCATCCAGTAGCACAAATCTACTCCCATAGTCCTCACAACTATGCATGTGATGTTTCTTCTCTCATAAGGTCTGACAGTGCATTAACCCCTCAATCACCTCACATGACCGATCTAGGGAACCCTTGGTTAGAGGGGTTAGCCAGCATGAGAAGAAACAAAACACCTTGCTCTCAATGGGGGTGGACATTCTACATCATGCTAAGCTTGTCTCTACAGCACCTCGAGTCTTTTTCACTCCTAGTCAAATCAACATGACTAATAGGATAAATACGATGCATGAGCCACTCACCACTAGCTAAATGGATAATCCTGTGAGTGAATTCCCATTCTCCTTTGGTCAAATCAACATTACCGATCTGGGAGAATGTATGTCTGATTCTATTCATATGTCCATCTCTTTAGACAAAATCTTGGTGAGAATGTATGGAATTTGTGAACTGGAGATTCACTGCTCCCTTTTGCATCATGTATTGGATTAATTCTTGCAAGAAACTTATGAAGCCGCACTGCTTCACAACTTACAATACTAGTTTTTGTATACTCTGCCCTCGTCTCTACTGAGAGTCATTGATGTCTGCATCCTTCTCAACCATGATATCATACCTAATCCCAGAATGAAGCAACATCCAGAAGTACTCTTCTGAACCACTGCACTCCCTGCCCAACCAGATTTTGTATATACCTGCAGCTTCACATCTCCATCCGAGGCATATCTCAATCGATATCCAATCCTACCATGTGGGTATTTCAACGTATGTTTTGTTTCCATCCAATGTACATGTCTAGGTTCAATCATGTACTGCAAATCATATGTTTAGTCCAATGTTAACCAGGTACATCAAGGATCCAATCAGTTGTCTGTAAATCGTGGGATCCACCAAATCTAAAGATGAATCACTCAAGAGATTCAAATTTATCATCATGGATGTGGTCATGGACTTGCAGTCCATCATCCTGAATCTCTACAGGATCTCAACAATATATTTTCCTTCGCTAAGGAAAATATCATCTGATCTATGCTACACATCCAACCCCAAGAAGTGATGCATCAGACTTAGATCCTTCATCTCAAACCATGAAGAGAGCTCCCTCTTCCACCCAATTATGAGCTTCTCATATTTCATCAGAAACAGGTCATCCACATATAGGATCAATAACAAACCATCCCAATCTCATCAAATAATTGTCTGATCTAGCATATCATTCCCTGGGTGCCTTCTTGGGCCCATAAAAATCCTTCTTCAATCCACAGAAATGAGACTCCTTCTCATGTATCTTGTGGTTTCTCTATGTACACTTATTTTGGCTACTGGAGAAAGTGTCTCATCATAAAATCCTCGGGCCATACATCAATCTTTGTACATCTCTATGCTTCCATCTACAACATGCTTAACCTTGTAGATCAACTTGGAAGTCACCATTGACTTCCCTTCTTGTCTCAAAATCAAGGTAAAAGGTCCACATCAAAGTCCTTTTGACTGGATTCCTTATTTGTCACTAAAACAAGGGAATCCTCCCAGGAGGTCTCATATCTCCTCAAATCCTTTGAATTTTCAATCTAGCCTCTTGTCTGTTAGTCCTGGAGGACATCTCTCCCATCTGAATCTAAATCTGAGAAGGAATACTTTTTTAACAAAAGTCTCTAAACAAATGAATCTCTTTGAGATCATGCTCACTTTGAGTCTGCATGCTACCTCTGAAGCTATATAAAATTGGGAGTCATCTGCTCCCTCTGCATGTCTTGACCTCCTCTTCTCCTCCATTGCATGGATGTGCACAACTTTATTTCTGGATAATCTATTTCATGTCTCAGCTAGAGACCATCTAAATTTTTGCCTCCCGCAACCATCATTATAGCTCCCTCTCAAAGTTATTAGTTGTGACCTGCCTAGAACAAGAAACAAGGACAAAAACATCTCCATGGTAACCTCCATGGAATATACAAGATAACCTGCCTGAGACAGGGTCAACAACCAAGAACATCTCCTAGAGAAGATCAATTTATCTTGCAAACAAGTGTATTATTAATATGAGTATTCATCTAATGGTAGTCGTACAACCAATAATCAAGTATTTACTAAACTAGCGATAGCAATAATAGAAATTCTAAACATTGTTATTATAGTTACAATACTTACTTAAACTGCAACAATATGAAAGTATCAAACCTGATATGCAAACATGGAGTTTAGTTGTTGCAGTCCCACTTGAGTTGTCTTCTATAGTTTCCTCGGTCATGTGCTTGGAATCTTACTTGATAAAGGATATACTCTTCATCCTTTGACTTCTGCTCTTCAACATTTGTTGCATGTGCATGGTGATTCTTCTTTCTCTTCTCATGTTTAAGAGGACATTGTGCGACATAGTGTCCCATCTCCTTGCAGTTGTAGCATCTAATATTTGACGCATCCTTCATGTGGCATGGTTTCTTGGACTTCTTTGGGATTCCTCCTTACCTTTCCTTTATCTTATTTACTTGTGCATCAAGTGCTTGATTTTCATCATAATTAGTCTTCTGTGATTTGGATATCAACCTGGATTCCTCAAGTTGGGTGCAATCCAACCATATCTTGTTGAACTTGGAAAATTTTCTTCTGGCACAAATCCCTTCAACAAATGGATCCCAAGAGGAGGGAAATCCATTGAGTGTAGTAGTCACGAGTTTAACATCTTCTACTGGATCTCCAATGGCTTCTAACTAGTCCTTGATCTGCGAGATCCTCATGAAATAGTTGGCTACAGTTTATGGCTTGATCATTCTCACGTTTTCGAGTTGACGCCTTAGAGTAAGCTTTCGAATGGTATTCTTACTTTCATAAAGTCTGGTTAGGGAATCAAACACTTCCTTTGGTGTCTTTAGTTCTGATACATTAGGTATCAAATAATCCTTTATTGAGTTTGTCTAGATCCTCTTGGCCTTGACCTCATTATTCATGAACTTTGCTTTTGCATCTTCTTCTTCTACCTCTGGAAGCACCTACTTGACATGATCCAAAAAATCATTCTCCTATAGAATGAGAAGTACTATGTGCTTCCAATATCTGAAKTTATCTTCTCCATCCACTCTATCCTCAACTCTCATACTATTTGACATTTTTCACTAGTAGAAACCCTAGCACTAAAAAACCTCAATTTTTCAAAATTCACCAAACTACATGATGAGGGTTTCAAGGGGTGCCCTAGRGTAGGGCATGTTATCRCACAATMTGTACTTTCCTAAATCCCAAGGAAAGTAAGGGAGATTGGAGTAACAAACAAGATATCCTATCACTGTCACCTTAATAGGAAATCCCCACTTTCTAGGGATAGGAAAGGTCTACCCTAGGGGAGGAGTCCCCGATAACCTGAAGGGCTAGAAAATTAGGGTTATATTCAAGATACATTCCCCCCTTCTCACTGGTTACCAAAGTCACTAGATCTGTGTCCCAAAGATGAGGTTAATGAAGTGCTTGATGTACCTGCCTGAAACAAGACAATATAGCATGCATATACAATAATTCCAAATACAAATATGATAATAACACCTCAAGAGACAATGGACAATGACAATAAGTGCTAGCTGATATAATTTTGTAGCATTTAATAAGTTTACAACAACGATTGATAAAATGTAACAATTGCAATAAATACTCCTTAGAATTGCTTGAAAATACAATAAAAAGATAGCATTTACCTAACATAATGATAATCAAACGTCTTAAGCAACTTCTGAAGTGTTTAGCTAGCATTCAAAGTCAATTATGCAGAAAATTTGTTCCATTTAGATGGTTGTAGCAGTCATTTATAAAAACAACAAATAAGTTAGTGATATAGGCTAAACTAGGGTTAGAAATAGTTAGTAAAAGCTTAGGAGAAGAGTGTTTGAGTGTTTAATCAATCATTCAATGAGAGAGAGGAAATAACTAGTGCCTTATAGGGCTTATGGAGACAAGTTGATGGCTTCTTCTAAGTTTGCAAATCAATTTTGATAATGCACAAAAGTCTAAGAGGGAGAATTCATAGGAGAAGTAGTAACTTAAGTCCCCCTATGCATTTACCTCAAGAAACAAGATACTAAGGTGTAGGCAATTCTAGGCCTAACACATTTCTCTCCTTATGCTTCTTATGGGATAAAACTTAGGCAAAGATAAATAGGCCAAAACCTTAGAGTGCTAGCAATTTAGGGCTCTAGGGTTTCACTAGTCACTAGATCAATTCAATGAAAAGCTTGGCAAATAGAAAGTAAGAAAGTAGTAATTTAAGTTCCTTACTTCAAGAATTAAGTATACCATGCAATTTCATAATCTTGTATGAGCAAATAAAACTGTACATAAACCATTCAATAGATGACAAAAATGTATATTTTACTTACTTGCACCAAGAATAATCATGAAAATACCATGCAATATCACCATAAAAGCTTCCAAGATTGATTCAACTTGCAAAAAAATATCTTTATACAAGAGTGTGCATCACAATTTCAGCCAATAGCCCTTACCAGGGTAGAAATTTCAGACCTCTCCTCTTGTGTGAGGAGTTATGATGATAAAATGAGAGTGCTTTATCTCTATTTATACAAAACTTTGACCCTTAATTAAATTTAGGTCAAAATTAAGGCCGAACTGGCCAATTTACATTAAATTCAAATTTGACATAAATAAAATTAATTTTCATCTGAAGACACCTCCAAGGGTGATGTCATTCCCTTCTAGGGTGATGTTGAGTCCCTAAGGTGTAACATTGAGCCTAAAAGGTAGGGCGCTTGGCCCCCAAAGGCCCTGAATGAAGCTCACACATGCCACTAGGCTCATGAATGCCTCCAAAACAAAAACCCTAGCTCTGGATGATGTACAGGGTCATGATGGTGATGTCCTAGGCATTCAAGGGCCAACGTCCATGTGGAAGAGATAGATCCCCCTGGGTCTAGGTCTTCCATGGTGCCTTCAAAGGTAACATCCTTTTTTCTTCCTGGTGCAAATCTTCAATGTCTTATTGCCCCTGGTTGGGGTTACAACATCCAACTGTGGGATTTAATCCATTAGGAAGGTCTGACCTAATCATTCCCTCACGTGTACCTGTCCACTGGGACAATTCCTGCAACAACAAGAAGTACGCCCTCCAAGGGTTCATAAGTCACATGGATCATAGCATGTAAATCACATTCAATGATTAAATTGCCCAAACATGTGCATCAAACCCCCCTTAACCCTGACAAATGCTCAAAGACGTTATGCAATCTGACAAGTTAGGTTTGGAGAAAGTCTCAGGGTGTCCTATTGGGCTAACCTTCCTTAAGTTTGGGTGTTTCCTAGGTGGGAGCCAATCCAGGTCATGTAAGTGTATGAGGTATCATAGGGTAAGTGTTTGGGCATGGGGTGCAATAATAACAAGGAAATGCACGTCTTACATGTGGATGCCTTTGTAGAGGGAAAGATGCACCTTGTCATAAATGTTATTGTTTCCTAGCCCATCCATTGCCTTTTACTCTTAGCTTTATTGCTTTTTATATTTTTCTTTTGTGCTTCAAGGGAATAGTTGACAACCACTATCCTGGCTTGATGACCAGAGGTGACAACGCTATCCAAAAATATTTCACTGAGATGAGAAGGATGGCTCATGATGAGACCCCCTTTCTCTTGGCTATGCCACCAAAAGCCACTACCCTGGTTTGGTGACCAGATAGGTGGTAGTTTCATACTGCTACATTCCCATGGTCATAATAGGCCTACTTGTGATGAGACCACCTATCCATCAACTAGTACCTTGAGTGTTTATTTATCTTGTGGGTCCACTTTTCTTACTGAGAATATTTTCACTGCTTTCTCGGGGATCCCTGGGTGAAGGATCTCAAAGGTTTCAATATTCTCTTTTAACTCTTGCCAGCTACTTTTACCCTCTAGGCCTTTTGTGCCTTATTCCCATGAGGTAAGGTACAACCCTTCCTAGTGTAGCCAATCCCAATTCCCAAACCAAGGTAGGGGAGATGAGAGGAATAAAGATGGAAAGTGGTAAGTATATAGGGAACATGTGATGACCTTTCATAGACCCACCCAGTGGAAACCCATCCTAGAGGGAGATCAACTTACTAGGGCACCATGTCACCCTTCCAGGTATGAATGAGGCAAAGAGCATAATTTCCAAGCAAACGTCATGAAATGAAGAAGAATTCAATGCAACATATTCGAGTGCTTCAAAAATCAGAGTGACACATACCATGATACCTAGACTTATTACCTCATGGAGCAATACTTACTGCTACTTCAGGACCATGCTGGTGGGATGGATACTATTGTTGCTAATAAATGGACTGCACTAAAGAAAAGAGGGGCCCTCCAAGGCCATGCTTAAGTCTTCCAACTCTTGGTACCCCATCTCTAGGACCCGTGGGCCTTGAGACGTGATCTCCTTAGTTATCCCTAGGGTACGTGTTAACATCTAGCTCCAACTTGGGGACATGTGCTCACCGTAGAGCGCATGAGAACCTTAGCATCTCTGTATGACATGTGCCTGCTAAATGTCAACAAAGTGTATTAGTAATCCTTAGGGTGGTGATATCACCCCTTGTTCATATATGATATAATAAAATAAATAACATCTATAATCTAACATATGATCGTGAGCATACATATATACAAGTGAGACAAAATAATATGTAAATGTAACTACAACTATATAAATATGAAATGCAATGGTATATACAATCGATGAAAAATGCCTACCGATCTAAATTGCATGTACTTACTTGTGAATTCAAGTCTCTTCCCCATGATGGGGTTTGAGGAGGCGTGCACTAACTGGTAATGGACGTTTTCTTCCTTTCAGTGTAGAAAAATAGTAGGCATCATTGACTAACTTCATTCTGATTATGAAACGTCCAAGACAAAATTTCGCATTGCCTTTAACATTGTTAGGCTCACCTTTCTTAGTGTCACACATCCATACCGTATTTCTGTTAAGAACCAAATATCAATATAGCATAGAAAAACCTCAGAATAAGTACTCAACGCCTTGAAAATGAGATAATTTTAGATAATAATCATCTTCAAGGGGGCAACCTCCTTTTACCCCACATAAATGTTCAAGTACAAGATGATTCCAAATGATAATGTCTCCTTGGTATATATAGGAGACTACGAGGTATAATTACAACTAATGGAATAAAGGTGACATAAATAAAATAACATTACTAATGTAATATGCCCCAATTAAGGGGTAATGAGCCAATATTATGGTTTAACAATCTCCCTCTTGATATTATTTTTCTTCAAACTTCTTTGTTCCATGTATAACCCTAGTGTATTGTCTTGAGGGAGGAGGGTGGGATTCAACTGTGACTTCTTGTTGACTTGGTTTAACTAATGTGTCATCGTCCCATTTCTTTAGTAACTTGACAGATACAACTTATTTTTCCTTGTATTTATCTAAGAATTGTTGATACTCTTATTTCTTCGGCCATTGTATCTCATCAAAATATTCCTCTGAAGTGAAGGGAAAATCCTCTGGAGAAAATACAGGAAGGTTTTCCTTAATTGGCTCATGCGTTTCACTAATCTTAGTATCATTGTTAATTTCTTGTCCATGGAACTTGGCCATTGGCATATTTGGAAGGTGTGCAATTGTCCCATTTTGCATAGGCACATTGACATAAGTTAAATCCATCTCTAATGTACCACCCAACATGGCTGCAAAATTCTTGGACAAGAGCATCCCCCATACATCAGGGACATCTACCACCTCAATATCCACATGGATGACTCTCTTAGGATATTTACCAAGGTGTAATTCAACATTCTAAACTACCCCATGAGTAGGTATGGCCCTAAATTCAAAACCACACACATTTATATAAGGTTGTGTAGCCTTTATGCCTAGTTGCTCCATGACTTTCAAAGAGATCATGTTAGCACCTGCTCCCGAGTCAAGCATACAATTGTTAATACATTTTTTATTCACTAGTAATGACATTAAGAAGGGGGGGTGTCCATCATATTGGACCCTAAAATGGTTTGCTTGTAACATAATAGGAGGGTCTATTGGTTCATCCAACACGTTGAAAAACTTTTCGAACCTTTCTTTCATGGATGGAACTTTGATAACTTCCTTCAATGGGATGGTTACATGCATTTTGGGTAATGCACCTTCCAAATCGAATTTCAAGTCAATATTTTCAGTATTAGAAGAAGTTTTAGGGAGGAGTATGTTCATATGTGGAGGTTTTGGTTGTGAGGCTATAGGTTCGGTAGAGAGAGGTTGGTTCATCCATTTTTGTCTAGTATACACTTGGAATTCTTGTTTTTTCAACTTCTCTCTTGATTCTTGATCAAGGTTTTTTATTACCTCCATCCTAGCCCTCCTGGTTGCTTCCTTTATGCCATCTTCATGTTCTTCAAGTGTGATATTAAGGAAACATTGTGGCCCCTCAATGGTATGGTTGATAATATTTACTTGATCATTTTCACCATTATTCAGAGGGAATTCATGCTCCCAATGTGACTCTTTGCACTGTAAGCACCACAAGTTCTCCTCTACCATGTTTGTTGGGGATAAAGTGTTAGGGACCTCTTGATTATTCTTGGGCTTGAAACCTTGACCACCCCTTTGGAATTTCCCATTATAAGGAGGTCTAGGAGATTGTTGTTGGGATATTTCTAGATTGACAATCATGTTCATCATTAACTCTTGGGTTTTTACCATGCCATCTACAGTCAATTGTAGCTTTTCCAAGCTAGCGCCAATATCTAAGGATGACTCAACATTGTGAACTACTTTGGGTTTAGAATCCATCTTGATTCTTGTGGCAGAGAAAGATTCTACTTTGGATCATGATAGGTTATTTTCAATCTTCACAGTCATCTCATGAGATTCTTGGATTGTTCTAGGAGCTTTGTCTCTGAGTAAGAAAGCCAATTGTCATGTAAAGGATTTGGTGTAAAGAAAGAGAAGAAAATTGTTTGAAGGGTGACGACTTGTTGGGATATGTTGTATTATCCTTTTAAATTTATCATGAAATTCCGTAACAGTTTCATTCTCAGCCTTTGTGATGTTATTGAGCCTTATTAGAAACATGTTAGGGTCTTCCTTAACACTCCATATTTTGAGGAACACTTCCTATAATTTATACATATACATAATACTAGTGTTAGGGAGACCATTATACCACCTCCTAGTGCCATCATAGAGGGTAACAGAGAACAATTTTGTTGGTAAATAATATGCATCATCACTGATGGGATGAAGCTAAAAAAAGGCCCATAAATTGCTCATATGGTCCTTGGCGCTGACTGCATCATTACCAGTGAACTTAAGTAGCAACTTCTCATACCGAGGGGGCATTTTCCGAGGGTATCTTGGGATATTTTTCATGTCTAATGGTTTAAAAAGTTTAGATGACCATTGTTTTTTGTCATTACCCTGATTTGGATTAAGGGTATGAGCTTGAGTGTTAGACACTGTGTTTAAGGGAATATTTCCTCCAAATAATGATTTTACTACAGGAGAGTCTCGGGGAGGCTTTCTTCTGTAAGACTTGGGAGGATTGGTATATCTCCCTGAAATTTGTGGAGTCTCCAGATAATATTCTTGAAATTATCAAAGGGATGAGGGAATCACCCTAAGTGGAGTCTCCAAGTAAGATATGTAAAATGAAGGCTTTGGAAAATGTCTTACCGAAAAGTGTCGTTTGAGGAAAATTGACTTGATGTTCCTCGGTGACGGAGCCAAAAATATTATCGCACAATCTGTACTTGCCCAAATCCCAAGGCAAGTAAGGGATATTGGCGTAACAAACAAGATATCCTATCGTTGTCACCTTAATAATAAATCCCCACTTTCTAGGGATAGGAAAGGTCTGCCCCAGGGGAGGAGTCTCTGGTAACCTAAAGGGATGGAAAATTAGGGTTATATTCAAGATATATTCCCCCCCTCTCACTGGTTACCAAAATCACTAGATTCATGTCCCAAACATGAGGTTACTGAAGTGCTTGATGTGCCTGCCCAGAACAAGACAATATAGCATGCATATACAATAATTCCAAATACAAATATGATATTAACACCTCAAGAAACAATTGACAGTGACAATAAGTGCTAGCTGATATAAATTTGCAGCAGTTGATAAGTTTACAACAACTATTGATAAAATGTAACAGATGTAATAAATACTCCTCAAAATTGCTTGAAAAGACAATAAAAAGATAGTATTTACCTAGCAGAATGATAATCAAATGTCATAAACAACTTTTGAAGTTTTTAGATAGCATTCAAAGTCAATTATGTAGAAAATTTTCTGCATTTAGATGGATGTAGCAGTCATTTATAACAACAACAAATAAGTTAGTGATCTAGGCTAAACTAAGGTTAGAAATAGTTAGTAAAAGATTAGGATAAGAGTGTTTGAGTGTTTAATCAATCCTTCAACAAGAGAGAGGAAATAAATAGTGCCTTCTAGGGCTTATGGAGTCAAGTGGACAACTTCTTCTAAGGTTGCAAATCAATTTTGATAATGCACAAAATTCTAAGAGGGAGAATGCATAGGATAAGTAGTAATTTAAGTCCCCCTATTCATTTACCTCAAGAAACAAGATACTAGGGTGTAGGAAATTATAGGCCCTAACACCTTTCTCTCCTTATGCTTCTTATGGGATAAAACTTAGGCAAAGATAACTAGGTCAAAACCTTAGAGTGCTAGCAATTTAGGTCTCTAGGGTTTCACTAGTCATTAGATCAATTCAATGAAAAGCGTGGAAAATAGAAAGTAAGAAAGTAGCAATTTAAGTTCCTTACTTCAAGAATTAAGTATACCATGCAATTTCATAATCTTGTATGAGCAAATAAAACCATACACGAACCATTCAATAGATGAAAAAAATGCATATTTTACTTACTTGCACCAAGAATAATCATGAAAATACCATGCAAGATCACCATAAAATCTTCCAAGATTGATCCAACTTGCAAAAAATTAGACTTATACAAGAGTGTGCCTCACAATTTCAACCAATATCCATTACTATGGCGCAAATTTCAGACCTCTCCTCTTGTGTGAGGAGTTATGATGATAAAATGAGAGTACTCTATCTCTATTTATACAAAAGTTTGACCCTGAACTAAATTTAGGTCAAAATTAAGGCCGACATGGCCAATTTACATTAAAATTCAAATTTGACATACATAAAATTAATTAGCATCTGAATACACCTCCAAGGGTGGCGTCATTCCCTTCTAGGGTGGCGTTGAGGCCCTAAGGTGGAACATTGATCCTAAAAGGTAGGGTGCTTGGCCTCCAAAGGCCCCGAATGAAGCCCACACACACCACTAGGCTCATGAATTCATCCAAAATGAAAACCCTAGCTCTGGATGATGTCTAGGGTCACGATGGTGATGTCTTGGTCCTTCAAGGGCCAACGTCTATGTGGAAGAGAAAGATCCCCCTGGGTCTAGGTCTACCAGGGTACCTCCAAAGGCAACATCCTTCTTTCTTCCTGGTGAAAATTTTCAATGTCTTATTGCCCCTGGATGGGGTTACAACATCCATTTGTGGGATTTAAGCCCTCATGAAGGTCCAACCTAATCATTCCCTCATGTGTAAATTTTCACCAGGAAAGGTCCTGTAACAACAACAAGTACGCCCTCCAGGGGTTCATAAGTCACAGGGATGATAACATGTAAATCACATTCAATAATTAAATTACCCAAACATGTGCATAAAACCCCCCTTAACCTAGAAAAATTCTTAAAGACGTTATGCAATCTGACAAGTTAGGTTTGGAGAAGGTCTCAGGGTGTCCTATTGGGCTAACCTTCCTTAAGTTTGGGGTGTTTCATAGGTGGGAGCCAATCCAGGTCATGTAAGTGTATGAGGTGGAATAGGGTAAGTGTTTGGGCATGGGATGCAATAATAACAGAGAAATGTACATCTTACCTATGGGTTCCTTTGTAGAGGGAAAGTTGCACCTTGTCATAAATGTTATTGTTTCCTAGCCCATTCATTTCCTTTTACTCTTAGATTTATTTCTGTTGATCTTTTTCTTTTGTGCTTCAAGGGAATAGTTGAGGGCCAGTGTCCTGGATTGATGACCAGATGTGACAATGTTATCCACAAAAATTTCATGGAGATGGGAAGGTTGGCTCATGATGAGACTCCCTTTCTCTTGGATATGCCACCAAGAGCCACTATCCTAGTTTGGTGATCAGACAAGTGGTAGTGTCATACCACTACATTCCCATGGTCATAATAGGCATGCTTGTGATGAGACCTCCTATCCATCAACTAGTACCTTTAGTGTTTATGTATCTTATGGGTCCCCTTTTCTTACTTAGAAGATTTTCACTTCTTTCTCGGGGATCCCTGGGAAAAGAATCTCAAAGGTTTCAATATTGTCTTTTAACTCTTGCCAACTACTTTTACCCTCTAGGCCTTTAGCCCCTTCTTCCCATGAGGTAAGGTACAACCCTTCCTAGCATGGATGATTTTTACAACCCTTCCTAGCATGGATGATTTTAAGGATGAAAAGTTATTTTAAAATATAGAAACCTTGGTGAATCTTACTAATCCTTCATATGCCAACTATAAAATGTTTGCCGATATTTTTGTAAAAATATTCAAATTTTCAAGGATTTTATATAGTTTGTATACAATTTTGGTGATTTTTAAGGTAAAATAATTTTATCCTTTAGAATTTGGGAGAAGCATTTTTAGAATAGAGAATCGTTTTTTGGGAAAAAACATGTAAAATTAGCCCATGAGCGAAATTTAGCCCCTAAAATCATCCCTACTTCCTAGTGTAGCCAATCCCAATTCCCAAACAAATGTAGGGGAGATGAGAGGAATATAGATGGAAAGTGGTAAGTATGGAGGGAACGGACGATGACCTTTCATAGACCCACCCAGTGGCAACCCATCCTAAAGGGAGATCAACTTACTAGGGCACCATGTCACCCTTCCATGTATGAACAAGGCAAAGAGCATAATTTCCAAGAAAATGCCATGAAATGAATAAGAATTCAATGAAACATATCCGAGTGCTTTAAAAATCAGAGTGACACATACCATGATACCCAAAATCATTACCTCATGGAGCAGGACTTATTGTTACTTCAGGACCATGATGGTGGGATGGATACTGTTGTTTTTGATAAATGATTGCTCTAAAGAAAAGAAGGGCCCTCTGGGGCCATGCTTGAGTCGTCCAACTCTTGATACCCCATGTCTAGTACCTATGGGCCTCGAGATGTGATCTCCTTAGTTATCCCTAGGGTAGGGGATAACAAGGCGCACTACTCTGTGAAAGGATTATCCCCAACGACCTTGGGATAGTGCTCAATGATCTTGACAAAGTATTGCAGCTGCAAGGTGTTGCTATAACGATCTTCCTTCCAGTGGTCAAATTGTTCTGAAGGTAACCAACTCTGATACCGTGTTAGATTTTTCTTGTTTACAAAGAATTAGAGTTACTAGTGTTCTTTTACTTCATTACCATTAATAGAAACATAAACAAGAGAAAAAATTAACAAAAGAGATTTATCTTGGGAAAACCCCAAATGGGGGAAAATCCCAACAACCTTTCTTAGATAGATTTTTTTCACAAATAAAGTCCAAATAGATAAACCCTAGCTCAATCTAGCTCAACAAGAAATACCACCATAGTTGTAGCAGCAACACTATACCAAAGTAGCGCACCTCCTCAAGGAGTAGCATGCAAGAGAGAGATACCAAAAGACTGAACAAGAAGAAACTGAGTCACTGCAGTTGTTGTGTCACCTTCTCCAAACTTCCGCCTTGATTCTGTGTAACTGAGAGAGTGTGAGTGGGTGAAAAAATGAGCTAAGGAACCTCCTTATTTATAGTCTTCTTTTCCTTCTAGCTGGGTTGACTTCTCTTCTGGGAAGGTGTCTTTTCATTATTCTTTATTCTTCTAGGCCGACTTCTCTTCTGGGGTATTTCAACATCTGTTCAATCGATCTCTTACTTCTAGAATCTTATCCACATCTAAGAAAGATAATCTAGGAGGGAAATATCCTCCCATAGCTACCAAACATCAACAGGGATGATTGTTTCTTTCAAGGGTAGGTGCAATATTGAATACGTTATAATTCCATTTTCATTATACGTGGCTTTCCCACTAAATGAAATGATAATTCCTTTTTTTAAGAGAGTTTCTATCAAGTTGTTTGTTATAAAAGCGTAGAAATCCTTGGTAAATTGCTTTTGTTGTAAATGTCTTGCTTATTTCTACACCTCCAGTAAGGCACAAATGAATCAATGTGTATGGGTTGTTTTTTTCTCATTATTACTTCTTTTAAGATTGATTGTGCTCATTATTGAGTTTTTTTCTAATGTTGTAATAGTCTTGTGTATTCAAAATGGATGGTTGTTTAATTTTCATAGGGATACTAGTACACTAAGTTTAAATTGGTCTAGACATCATTTCTGTATTAGATTGTTGTGTATGTCATATTTTTCACAATAGATATTGTATGGACCTTGATCCAAAGAGGCTTCAATGTTAAAAAAGTGTTCTAATCTAGATGCAATTGTTGCAGATGCTATGTCAATGTTGCCCCATTTTCTTTTTGTTTGAGCTACAAACTTGCATTCAATGAGATCTATTACCTCTTTTTGTGACAATTATGCTTTCAACCATGTTTGCAAAATTTCTTTTTAGCTTCTCTATGATGGGCGTAAAGCATCATTTTTTCTCTAAAAAAAAATGATGGGTCTTTGTGCCCATTGTACCAAATCAAATGTATGATGCATGCTTTCTTTCTTTTCTTTAGATTCGGTTTTGAGAATGAGTACTAGGAAACAAATTCTACCAAGTAGGTGTCTTCGAATTAAAATGACCTTGCAATTTACTTGTCGACATTGGAATTGCACATGATGTCTTCAAAATCATCTGCCTCTTATCTTAGAAATGTGGGTTTCTTTAGAATAAATGTTCAACTATCAAATAGGGTAATGTTGGTGAAGATCATTTTCTTAGAGCTAGAATGCAATGGTCATGCCAGGGTATCCCATGAACCATCAATTCCTACTTGAACACAATGTTGAAATACCCCATGAGGATTTTATCCAACTTGCTAAGAAGGGGGACCATTGCTAGACTCAAGTAAGGGTCATTTGTGTTATGTGTGTGATTTTGATGATGGTACATTGTAGCAAACTTGTGTTGAAATTATCCTCATTGTGTCATGCCAAAGTTGTCATCCTTTTCTAGAGATTGCACACACTATCGAGGACACCATATTAGTAGGCTATGGGGAGCAAGATGAAACCCACATGGCATGTCAATGTGGGCCTCATGACAAATGGTAGTGAGCTTCAACATTGATGTATGGAAACATTTTTATATGAATACATGCCACTCACTTTTATGTTCTATCAAGTGTGTGGACATGAATGTGTATGTGGGCCAATTATGATTGTACATAACAAATAATGTTGCTAGAGAACTCATGTTTTCTATTGTAAATGTAATTTCCACTAAATGTATGGAGGAAAATTGAATGAGCACAATCCAATTCAATATAGTTAACATTATTTTCTGGTCTCAAGTGCTACATGGCCCAGTGGTAATTATATATATCAAATAATTTTTCTAGTGCATTCATGTTTATAATGCAAACATAATTTACAATGCCAACTTAACATGTGGAGGACAATTGTGTAAAGATACTCCATGTAGTGAATAATATTTTCTTCTTTGAAATGTTGTGTGGGACAATGTGGTAAATAATAAGCACTTAACAATGGTATATTTAATGATAAAAAATATACTCTATTAAATATGCAATTCTTGCACCTAAGATCATGTGTASCTTGGCATATATACCATCAAAGACATCACTTTTTAATGYTGGGAAARCATTATGCACTCCTTGAAATTCATGTATGAAACATTGAAGTGCTAGTGTCTCTACCCAAAACCTTATATAGAACCTATCACTTCAATGWTCTAGGGAAGATATATTTATGAGAGATGAATAATTTKTTCATATATATAKAKAGAGAGAGAGTACATTCATATGTTATTAGTCCCTGCCGAAGGCGTAGAGGGACTATAGTGATCGATAATTCGTTGACTTTATATTAGTTTGTCATTTGACTACAATTTTTTGCATACTTTCTAATGTTCGACATAGAGAACTAAAAGCATTATTTTTTATATAATAAAAAAAACTATATATGTTATGATCTGATTGGATGATAGATTTGAGGTCTTATTGCCAACTTCTCTATTCCTAATGAATTATATGTTGCAATATTCAAAGTTTTACCATGTACGGTACTTTTTTTATTTGTACTAATCATATTGAAATGTTTAGATATCCAAGGTTTATAGTGATTGATAATTCCAAAGTTTATAACCTTATATTGTGGTTTATTTTTTTTATTTGTGATACTATTATTATTATTACTCCTTTGTATTTGTATTGAAATGTATTGACACCTTTTTTGAGGTGCTTGAATAGGCCTGACAACTTAAATGTTTACATGACGCGAGGTCCTCAAACAAGACTGACAACTTAAATGTTTGCATACCGCGAGGCCCTTAGAAAACCTGAAAGTCTTAAATGTTTATCTAAATACGCTTCTCGGAGTACATTTTTTGTCCATACAATGTTGCAATGAATTTGGACAATATTGTTGTGCACCACCAGTTGAATAGGCATTGCATGTTTCATCCTTCTTCTAGCCTTGGAATGCAATTTCTTCATCGTTGAATCTACATACATTGTTTGTTGGTTCGGTGAGTGCTTCTTCTTCACTTGTTCGTCAGTTGTTGCGTGTTGTTGTTGTTTGGTTCACAATTCAACCTACGCTTCTGCCTTTCATTATTTCAGAGTAAGTTTCCATGCCATAGATTCATTTTCTATTCCTTTTTTGATGTTCAGTGTTTACAGTTTGCAAGTAAGAATGTTTGCTTATTTATACTGGCATGATTGTCATATGTTTCCAATTCCTTCTGTGCTTCGGTTGCAGTTTCGTAATTGTTGGAGATACATATGTTGTTTACTGGTTCGGTGGTTGTTGTTTATTCGATGGTTCATTGGTTCGTCAGTTGTTGGTTGTGTTTGTTTGGCTCAAGTTTACAATTTGGGGCCACGGGGCTGCAGTTGGGCATGTTCATTATTTCTCACTAGTTTGGTGCTTTCTGTTTTCTTTTTTTTTCTTCGACGTTGTAGGGTTGGGGTCCTGCGCCGACAGTTGGAGTTGTTTTTTCTTCATGTAATATTATTATTATTTGGGCGTTTTATGGTGTTCATCCCTTGCACCCACGAGTGGACACGCGGTTGTGTTATTTTCCATGTCTGGAGAGGTCAAGATCTATTCTGCTGTGATATTTTGCTAGTACTTCAGTGTTGACATGATAGAAAATAGTTGCATGAAAAATAGTTAGAGAAGTACATGTGCAATTGCAATATACGTTGTTTTTTTGTTAAAATAAAACATATGCAGGTTGCACTTATAAACCATGTATCGTGAAATGTTCCCATATGAAAATACATGTTCTTTATCCTCTACATAGACTAGTGTGACCACAATACAATTTGTCTTGTACTTGATATATGACATGTACAACAAAGATATTGCAAAAATATATTTCCATGTCTGGAAGCATATCTGGGTAGTTATCCACGGAAAACCAAAATCTTGTATCGTGGGCACAACAGTCTATGTAGAGGATAAAGAACATGTATTTCCATGGGTAGAAGCATATCTGGATACTTTGCCACGGAAAACCAAAAATAGTTTAGTTATGGCCATGCAACTTTGTAATATTTTGTGGCTTGTAATATATTTTGGGCAGGGAAAAAAATTATATATTTACAACTATGGACGGGGAAGCGCAAAGGTTCATGTTTCTTCCTGTATTTTATTCTATTCATTGAGGTCATTTACTGTATGTACATATTACTTGTTCTCCAGTTCATACCAACTTTCACTTATGTTGATTGTATTTTGTGCATTCCCACATTCAAACAAACATAATAGCTGGAGAAAACTATGGAGTTTTGACTGCATTGGTTGAAGAGGAGATAAAAAGGTACATGCTTGTACTGTTATTTCATATTGCATTGTTTTGTATTTCATTTATTGTCTTTGTATGTGCTCACCTAGTTTATTGTATGTATATGTTGCGTACCTTCCTACATAATAACTTGTCTTCATTACATGTCTTCCTGCATATTAACTTCCTTCATGTTCGATGTATTTTTCCTGCATTCCTACATTTAAACAAACAAAATGGTTGGAGAGGACGATGGACTTTTTGGTGCGAATGTAGACGAGGAGTTATAGAGGTGGATACATGTACTCTTATTTCATAATCCAGTGTTCAATATTTCATTTATTGTCTATATATTTGTTGTGCTTGTTATGTTGCTTTGCACCTTTTTTATATATTATTATTTACCTGTATGTATCTACTACATTTTTTTCTGCTTATTCTCATGTGAATCATTATTTGTTTGTTGTTACATTGAAATAAATAGAACTGTTTTTCTTTCTTTTACATGTCTGTCTTCATACTAACTTGCCTTCATGTCCATTGTATATTCATTGTTGCTACCTTGGAAGAAACAGGTTGGTTGGACAGGAAGATGAATTGTTCTATGCAACAACAGAGGGTTCTATGGTACAATCTTCGAAAAGGTATACCAACTGTGCTAGTAAATTAAATATACAAACCAGGTGTGGGCATATAATATTATACTAGAAAACGATTACTTGGCAACAATGGGCCTTTGTGCCCTCCCCATTTCTACTTTTTCCATTTTCTATTATCCCTTTTTATTTCTAATTGCTTTGCTTGCCGGTCTTTCCAAAAATTCCTTGGTGCGCCGGTTGGTAGACTAATGGGTTCACATTTATGGTTACGCTTCTACCTTATTCCATACTTACCCACTTTTTTAATTGCGGGTGCTGGGATGGCGGGTTCAAGATTTCTCCCCTGGATTTCGGGGGTCCGCAATATACAGATTGGCCATCATGCCCCACCATTACAAATTTTTCCAGTAAAAAAATCAGAGGCATACAATTTGACCCTCAGGTCCTCATGTTTCCTGAGTATATCCCTTTACACTGTATTTTGTATTCCATCTCCTTCCACCCTGCATGTGACATTAAGAACTATTATGGACAGTATACAATGCATATGCTTGTTTAGTCCTTCTGATGTTCATATACACATGCTTTCATCAGAAAAAAGGTGGACTAGTGACATGGCCATGAGTAGTCAGTCATCCCAGACATCAGCAGACCAACAAGGCCAAAGGTAAAGATGCATACATTATGTTCCTAGTATGTTTACCAAAAAAATATCCTCAGCTATTTATTCATCCATGGCATGGTGAATATGTTGATGTCATCTGCAATACATGGTTTGCATTTCACAATAAGTATCAACAAGTACAAGAGAGACATCGAACATAGCGCAAGTTCCGCAGATTAAGAGGTGTGGTTGCAAAACTATGGCTCCATAGTTCGTCAAAGATATGTGTCTACTTGTAGATTTATGCCAGTGAAAAAAGAATACAAAAAAATAATTCACACTACCATTCACTTTAGTTTTCTTGTTCAAAAATTGTTACCAGGTCTAGACTTGTAACACCCAAAGTACTATCAATAGAGGGCTTGAACAGTTGTCGAACTTGACAAGTGTTCATCGGGGACATAATGGTCGTCTATAGCACCTACTTGGACGAGGAAAAAAAAACTAGATCCATTATGTGTGCTGACATGAAAGACAAGGAGGCCATGATGACAGTCTCACTGACTATTCCTGCACAACTTGTCCAGAAACTTGCAAAAAAGATATTGTCGAGTAATGGGATATCCATTACAAATTTTAATATATTGCCCAAAATAGTATATGACCGTGGTGATTTTGATTGGATTATTTCGCTCAACAAACAAGTATTGTGGAAAAAATTCTCGTTGTTTGTTCATAATATCATTTCATCCTAGACACAACTATCAGCCAGCTTGCACAGAGTAATGATATTTACCCAATCAGAACCATTGGAGCAGTTGTCACACTGGCGAGAAAACTTGGCTCGCAACACATTCTCCATATAAATTATGGAGAGTCGTACAATGACAAGGCAATGGTACGATTTTCCATATCCAGTTTTGTCCTTTACTTTCGCATGTGCATGTATCTCGGGTAAGTTACACAAATATTGCACTATTTCGCGTTGCAGTTGCAATTGTTCAATACCTATTCAAATTTGTTTTCGTCAATGGAACACCAATTTTATAAAGGGCAGTTTCCACTTATGCTCTTCAAAAATATAAAAAAGAAAAGGGATGTTAGAGAAAGGATCTTTCTCACAACCCAAGCAACATTTGTAACAGAGTTGCGAGTAGACATAGTACAAGATCTGAAGAAACTAACTAGCTCTACAATTGTTGTGCGTATACAGCTACAAAATCATCCTCACTTTTCTTATACAAATAGCCTTCAACAAATTTCTATGGCTTGTTTTTTTTTTTTTGGGGGGGGTGGAATTTGTGTATTATATTGTTCAGTATATTAATTCCTATGCTCGCGTTTCCAGGTTGAAGGTGTTTTGGTTGCAGCGAATGCGTACTCGACCCCCTTTGAGCATGTATGTGTGAAATGTAACTCTCCTTCTTTTGCTTCCGCTTTGATAAGTGATGATACAATTGATTGTCTGTGATGCAGTGAAAAAATTCCATATATATATATAGACATTGCCTCAGTGCTTCCATCTGAACCGTGGGAAATACAACCATGCATCGTACAATTAGGCATCCTTTGTTACAAGATGTGCTTCCTAGGTTAGGATAATTTTCATATGAAGCATACCTACAGAAAAAGGCAAGCAGTGTCTACATGCTGCGCGACTTTCAGATACACAACAAATTTACCTTAAATGAGGACAATGCAACATTGCATATCGGCTGAAGAAGAGAAAAAAAACAAAAAAACATATGAAGCTTTGGCAGGAAACAAAAATATCTCATGTGTCTCTATAATATTTCTTCAACACCCAGATGAATGTTCGTCAGACTCGAGTACTTGAGGATCTAATTACAAATGCAATCGATGTTGTTATTTTGATGTTTTATTGCATCTCCTAGTAAGAATTTTGCAATGTGTCTCTGCAATATTTCTTCAACACCCAAATACTTGGTTCTTGGTTGTATGCTTCATCTGTCAATTTGTATATCACGAAACTCCGAGTGTTATTTGGAGGACACGGAACAACAGAATTGCAATTTTTTAACTAGCTAGCCCGCAAGTCTGCCTGTCAATTTGTATAGCACTGTGACACAAATGTAGTATGTGGCTTGTTTTAGCACTTTTCCTTGATCAATGAACTTGGTAAAATTAATCTCCTGGAATAATTTGAAATAAACGAATATATACTATGAGAAGTCCAACGGTGCTATCGTATCAACAAGAGGCCCTTAAAATTCAAATTGGTCGTTGTTATAATTGCGGTGATAGAATTTAAAAAAAAAAATTGTTTCCTTCATTTTTTTTTAAATAAGAGATTTAACATCCTTTAATAATTTTATGTAATTAAATTGTACAATATCAATATTTAATATTAATAATTTAGTATTTGAAAATAATGTTTTTAGATAATGTTAGATAGTTGATAGGGATGACCATTCGTAAACAATCACAATCTTGAGCCCACCACTCCTGGAGTCTGTTTGTCAATTTGTATATCGCGGAACTCCGGGTGTTATTTAAAGGACACGAAACAATAGAAGTGCAATGTTGACCCAACCAACCCGCAAGTCTGCCTGCCAATTTTTATATCGTGGAACTCTGGGTGCTATTTGTAGGAAACAGAACAATAGAGGCCCAATTTTCAGCCCGATAACCTGCAATCCAAAAAGTGGCTAAGTATGGAATGAAGGATACGTACATGCTCTATAAAATCTCATGTCCATACTTTATAAAAGTACATATTTAGTATGTATTACTCGTTTCTCTAAAAAAATCTAGGTGCGGAAGTTGGCGGATACACGTGTTCAGATTTCCACTTACTTTTATATTACTAGCCCGACCGACCGCTTCCCCATTTCATATTGTACAAACATTTTGGATCGCGAGTTTTCGAATAGGCGGGTTTTTCTTTTAAATAAGATATTTAACATCCTTTAATAATTTTATGTAAATAAATTGTACAATATCAATATTTAATATTAATAATTTAGTATTGAAAATAATGTTTTTAGATAATGTTAGATAGTTGATAGGGATCACCATCCGTAAACAATCGCAATTTTGAGCCCACTAGCACTGGAGGCCGTCTGTTAATTTGTATATCGCGGAACTCTGAGTGTTGTTTGGAGGACATAGAACAACATAAATGCAATGTTGAGCCAACCAGCTCACAAGTTCGCTTGTCAATTTGTATATCGTGGAACTCTGGGTGTTATTTGTAGGACACGGAACAATAGAGGCCCAATTTTGAGCCAGCCAACCCAAGAACCCGCGATCCAAAAAGTGGCTAAGTATGGAATGCGGGATCTGTGCATGCTCTATAAATCTCTTGTAAAGTGCATATTTAGTATGTATTACTCATTTTTCGAAAAATTTCTAGGTCCAGAAGTTGGTGGATTCACGTCTTCAGATTTCACTTACTTTTATATCACCAGCCCGACCGACCACTTCCCCGTTTCATATTGTACAAACCTTTTGTCTCATGTGTTTCCGAATAGGCGGGTTCAACATTGCGTTTCCATTATTTTGTCGCCTGCAAACAACACCCAGAATTCCGCGATCTACAAGTTAGCAAACAAATTGAAATAAAAGAATATATATTATGCGAAGTCTAATGGAACAATCATATGAATGAGAGGACATTAAAATTCAAATTCATCGTCGTTATACTTGTGGTGAAGCTAACAGTACAAAAACTTTACTCAAACATCCAAAAATTTATTTTCTTGTAACTTTTCGACGCTTCTCTTATACAAATAGATCCCGGAAACTATAAACATCGCTCACTGTATCTATTCCTTGATTGAAGAACCTGTTAACATGTTTAATGCACTCCATAGTTACTGTTAAGACCATCAATTGTGATTTCTTACAACAATTCCCGCTTCCAAAAATTGCCATTTGCTTTCTCTTTTGCCCTCTGCTTTCCCTTTCTTTACTTACTTGTTTTTCGGAAAATGTCTAGGTGTGGGATTTGGCGGATTCAAATCTTCATATTTCCATTGTTACTTTTATATCACCAGCCCGACCGATCGCTTCCCCATTTCATATTGAACAAATTTTTTAAATCATGGGTTCCCGCATATGCGGGTTCAGCATTGCGTTTCCATTGTTTTGCCGCATGCAAATAACACCCGAACTTCCATGATTTACAAATTAGAAAACAAATTACCCTCTCCACATTGCACTTTCGTTGTTCCCCTATGCACAAACAACACCCAAATTTCCGCAATATACAAATTGACGACCGAAATCTGTCACTGAGATACAATTTGACCATTGACCCCTCATGTCTCCTGGGTATATCTTGTGACCCCTTTTTTTGTAACCCGCTCGACCGCTTTCCATACTTGGGCATTTCTTGGAATCTATTTTGTGGGTTAGCGAGTGGACGAAATGTACAATGCTTGGTTTCTCTTTGCCATCATCGCTACCTTTGTACTTCTTTCCAGATATGCAAATATTAAGCTTTAATGTTAGTAGTTCATCGTGCATGAACCGTTAAGATTGTCATTAATGTGTGGAAGGCTGGAGAAGATTTGTCATTACTATGAATTAAACCAAGATTTGTGGAGAAGAGTGTTATCCTTTCCAAGTATTCATTTCAAACATTATGAAATCTCTTTCGTGTGTCGGCCCGTTGGCGCCTTTAAGAAATCTCTAATTCTTAGTCACTCTTTGTCATCACTGTCACCTTCGCACTTTTTTCTAAATATGCAATTAGTGATATTTAATGGTAACAACTCATTACGCATGAACCTTGGATATTTTCATTGATCAATGAAAGGCTCGAGGATATCTTCCATTGATACACATTTAACCAGGATTTGTAGAGGGTTATATTACCCCTCCCCAATTTTCATTTCAAACATCGTCTAGAGAAAAAAAAAATTCTCGTTAACTTGTGCTAGAAGTTATGTCCAGAAACAGTAAACACCTACAGGCATGATGGCCAGAGGTTTCAGTATTCCAAGGAATATTCTTACTACTCATCTCCCTCCGCCTAGGAGAAAAAAGGAGTTGGTCCCTTGGTACACTGAGAGATATATTTCAAGCCAAAGAATTCCAAGGCAACCCTGCCTGCTTAGAGAACCTTCCCAGTTGCATTAATGGTTGGTGCAGAGGTTGATGCCATGGATTTCGAGCCGGAAGAAGATGATCTCATGGACGATGATACGACAATGGACGATGGCAATGCAGAGACTATTCCCACTCCTGCGCTGAAATTGAAATCAACGATAATGAGAAGAACTTCTCAGCTCAGTGATGGCGGTCCTGACAACACCAAAAGAAGGAGTTTCAGAAAAGAAACTGACACTGGATGTAATAGCTTCTTTGCAACTCGAAATTAGGAATTTCAGAGGTCCAAATTAGTTTGTTTTGGGTGGAAGAATTTCATTGTAAGGAAATGATATGTTGATGCTCCCAGAGATATATTTCAAGCCAAAAAACTATTCAATTGTGGGGATACTGTCCTATTCTCTAGATATACAATTAACATCTTCAGAAACGAGGACCAGAACCCCCACTGGTGCAAGGTATATTTCTACTAGTCATCTCCTTCCACCCAGAATGGACTAATTTGGGCCTCTAGAATTGCACATGCAACATGTGTCCCTGAAGTTTTTCGACTGTGGAGAGGGGGTTTCATGGTGTGTCCTAACTTTCAGTTAAGGGCTATTCCATTTGCCCTGCAATTTTTTTTGTCTTCTTCCTCATGGGAAGCTTCTGAGAACTATCAATTTTACCACAAGATGATCCATCGAGGAGAAAACTGCAAGGATTTCCTAAAACAAAAGGCATGGTAATCCATTTTGTATGCATGTTGAAGAGCATCTCGATGGCTCGTGTATGTTGTGGATCCCGTGCCTTTGTTTGTGGCAGATACGTTCAATGTTTTTGCCCAAAGAACTGGGTCCAATTTCTAAGGATAGATGTACAATGCTCATTGTTCTTTTTTTTTTTAATGGATTTGCTATTAAAAAAAATTGCCTTGGCATCTTGGTTGTTGCTTCTTTTCTGGATTTAATGCCTCTTCTCATTGGCATAGTTCGGTAGTCTCGTAGTTCTTCGATATTGTATTTTCTTAGGTAATTTGTTTTAAAATGGATCATCTAACAATTATATGACAATGAACTGTGTTGATCCACAACCTTTTATGCAAACAAAAAAAGAATTACACATAGTTTCAAACCAACGTTCAATTCTATTCGTAATGCAGATAGAACATAACAATACTGAATCATAATGTTGCAGCAAGATAGTCATTCTTGTTTCTAGACATGCAATTATTAATCTTTAATGCTAACAACCCATAATGCAAGAAGTTTAATACTTAAGTTAATATGTTACAGTCATGGAAGAATGTATCAAGAACACACTTACACCCACAAGTTGCAATAAAATCTAATCTTCAACAAAGCATTTGATGACAATTACTAGAAAATGATGGTTTTGCAACAATGGGGCTTGTTTGAAACCAATTCGTGCTTACACAAATTGCCCTCTTCCTTTCTATTTTCCCACTCTTTTATCCCCTGTAGTTTCTCTTTCTGGTTACTTAATCATTTATTTTTTCTGAAAATGCCTTGTTGCACGGGTTGGCGGATTCACGCATTTCAACTGAGTGCTTCCCCTTTGTCTAAATTGCACTTTTCATTGTTCTATAACCTGCAAATAGCACTCTGTCTTCTTTGATATGTAGATTTACTTATGGATTCCCACATCATCCCCTCCTTCGTGTTCCATATTTTGCACCAAAATGTTCCAATATATACAATTTGACACTCGGGCCCTTACGACTCCTCAAGAATCCGTCACCCTATTTTGAAGCCCGTCTGACCGCTTTCCACACTTGACAATTTCTTGACATCTCTTTGGTGGATCGTCGAGTTCGCAGGTTCAGGAAATTTCAAATTTCTATATGCTATTTCATG
>ML784211.1:42431-78069 GCA_009831015.1 Picea engelmannii | reverse complement strand
AAGATATTTAACATCCTTTAATAATTTTATGTAATTAAATTGTACAATATCAATATTTAATATTAATAATTTAGTATTGAAAATAATGTTTTTAGATAATGTTAGATAGTTGATAGGGATCACCATCCGTAAACAATCGCAATTTTGAGCCCACTAGCACTGGAGGCCGTCTTTTAATTTGTATATCGCGGAACTCTGAGTGTTGTTTGGAGGACATAGAACAACATAAATGCAATGTTGAGCCAGCCAGCTCACAAGTTCACCTATCAATTTGTATATCGTGGAACTCTGGGTGTTATTTGTAGGACACGGAACAATAGAGGCCCAATTTTGAGCCGGCCAGCCCGAGAACCTGCGATCCAAAAAGTGGCTAAGTATGGAATGAGGGATCCGTGCATGCTCTATAAATCTCTTGTAAAGTGCATATTTAGTATGTATTACTCATTTTTCGAAAAATTTCTAGGTCCAGAAGTTGGTGGATTCACGTCTTCAGATTTCACTTACTTTTATATCACCAGCCCGACCGACCACTTCCCCGTTTCATATTGTACAAACCTTTTGTCTCATGTGTTTCCGAATAGGCGGGTTCAACATTGCGTTTCCATTATTTTGTCGCCTGCAAACAACACCCAGAATTCCGCGATCTACAAGTTAGCAAACAAATTGAAATAAAAGAATATATATTATGCGAAGTCTAATGGAACAATCATATGAATGAGAGGACATTAAAATTCAAATTCATCGTCGTTATACTTGTGGTGAAGCTAACAGTACAAAAACTTTACTCAAACATCCAAAAATTTATTTTCTTGTAACTTTTCGACGCTTCTCTTATACAAACAGATCCCGGAAACTATAAACATCGCTCACTGTATCCATTCCTTGATTGAAGAACCTGTTAACATGTTTAATGCACTCCATAGTTACTGTTAAGACCATCAATTGTGCTTTCTTACAACAATTCCCGCTTCCAAAAATTGCCATTTGCTTTCTCTTTTGCCCTCAGCTTTCCCTTTCTTTACTTACTTGTTTTTCGGAAAATGTCTAGGTGTGGGATTTGGCGGATTCAAATCTTCATATTTCCATTGTTACTTTTATATCACCAGCCCAACCGATCGCTTCCCCATTTCATATTGAACAAATTTTTTGAATCATGGGTTCCCGCATATGTGGGTTCAGCATTGCGTTTCCATTGTTCTGCCGCATGCAAATAACACTCGGACTTCCATGATTTACAAATTAGAAAACAAATTACCCTCTCCACATTGCACTTTCGTTGTTCCCCTACGCACAAACAACACCCAAATTTCTGCAATATACATTTTGACGACCGAAATCTGTCACTGAGATACAATTTGACCATTGACCCCTCACGTCTCCTGGGTATATCTTGTGACCCCTTTTTTTGTAACCCGCTCGACCGCATTCCATACTTGGGCATTTCTTGGAATCTATTTTGTGGGTTAGCGGGTGGACGAAATGTACAATGCTTGGTTTCTCTTTGCCATCATCGCTACCTTTGTACTTCTTTCCAGATATGAAAATATTAAGCTTTAATGTTAGTAGTTCCTCGTGCATGAACCGTTAAGATTTTCATTAATGTGTGGAAGGCTGGAGAAGATTTGTCATTACTATGAATTAAACCAAGATTTGTGGAGAAGAGTGTTATCCTTTCCAAGTATTCATTTCAAACATTATGCAATCTCTTTCGTGTGTCGGCTCGTTGGCACCTTTAAGATATCTCTAATTCTTAGTCACTCTTTGTCATCACTGTCACCTTCGGACTTTTTTCTAAATATGCAATTAGTGATATTTAATGGTAACAACTCATTACGCATGAACCTTGGATATTTTCATTGATCAACAAAAGGCTCGAGGATATCTTCCATTGATACACATTTAACCAAGATTTGTAGAGGGTTATATTACCCCTCCCCAATTTTCATTTCAAACATCGTCTAGAGAAAACAAAAATTCTCGTTAAATTGTGCCAGAAGTTCTGTCCAGAAACAGTAAAAACCTACAGGCATGATGGCCAGAGGTTTCAGTATTCCAAGGAATATTCTTACTACTCATCTCCCTCCGCCTAGGAGAAAAAAGGAGTTGGTCCCTTGGTACACTGAGAGATATATTTCAAGCGAAAGAATTCCAAGGCAACCCTGCCTGCTTAGAGAACCTTCCCAGTTGCATTAATGGTTGGCGCAGAGGTTGATGCCATGGATTTCGAGCCGGAAGAAGATGATCTCATGGACGATGATACGAAAATGGATGATGGCAATGCAGAGACTATTCCCACTCCTGCGCTGAAATTGAAATCAACGATAACGAGAAGAACTTCCTGGCTCAGTGATGGCGGTCCTGACAACACCAAAAGAAGGAGTTTCAGAAAAGAAACTGACACTGGATGTAATAGCTGCTTTGCAACTCGAAAGTAGGAATTTCAGAGGTCCAAATTAGTTTGTTTTGGGTGGAATAATTTCATTGTAAGGAAATGATATGTTGATTCTCCCAGAGATATATTTCAAGCCAAAAAACTATTCAATTGTGGGGCTACTGTCCTATTCTCTAGATATACAATTAACATCTTCAGAAACGAGGACCAGAACCCCCACTGGTGCAAGGTATATTTCTACTAGTCATCTCCTTCCACCCAGAATGGACTAATTTGGGCCTCTAGAATTGCACATGCAACCTGTGTCCCTGAAGTTTTTCGACTGTGGAGAAGGGGTTTCATGGTGTGTCCTAACTTTCAGTTAAGGGCTATTCCATTTGCCCTGCAATTTTTTTTGTCTTCTTCCTCATGGGAAGCTTCTGAGAGCTATCAATTTTACCACAAGATGATCCATCGAGGAGAAAACTGCAAGGATTTCCTAAAACAAAAGGCATGGTAATCCATTTTGTATGCATGTTGAAGAGCATCTCGATGGCTCGTGTATGTTGCGGATCCCGTGCCTTTGTTTGTGGCAGATACGTTCAATGTTTTTGCCCAAAGAACTGGGTCCAATTTCTAAGGATAGATGTACAATGCTCATTGTTCTTTTTTTTTTTAATGGATTTGCTATTAAAAAAAATTTCCTTGGCATCTTGGTTGTTGCTTCTTTTCTGGATTTAATGCCTCTTCTCATTGGCATGGTTCGGTAGTCTCGTAGTTCTTCGATATTGTATTTTCTTAGGTAATTTGTTTTAAAATGGATCATCTAACAATTATATGACAATGAACTGTGTTGATCCACAACCTTTTATGCAAACAAAAAATGAATTACACATAGTTTCAAACCAACGTTCAATTCTATTCGTAATGCAGATAGAACATAGCAATACTGAATCATAATGTTGCAGCAAGATCGTCATTCTTGTTTCTAGACATGCAATTATTAATCTTTAATGCTAACAACCCATAATGCAAGAAGTTTAATACTTAAGTTAATATGTTACAGTCATGGAAGAATGTATCAAGAACACACTTACACCCACAAGTTGCAATAAAATCTAATCTTCAACAAAGCATTTGCTGACAATTACTAGAAAATGATGGTTTTGCAACAATGGGGCTTGTTTGAAACCAATTCGTGCTTACACAAATTGCCCTCTTCCTTTCTATTTTCCCACTCTTTTATCCCCTGTAGTTTCTCTTTCTGGTTACTTAATCATTTTTATTTTTTTCTGAAAATGCCTTGTTGCACGGGTTGGCGGATTCACGCATTTCAACTGAGTGCTTCCCCTTTGTCTAAATTTCACTTTTCATTGTTCTATAACCTGCAAATAGCACTCTGTCTTCTGTGATATGTAGATTTACTTATGGATTCCCACATCATCCCCTCCTTCGTGTTCCATATTTTGCACCAAAATGTTCCAATATATACAATTTGACACTCGGGGCCTTACGACTCCTCAAGAATCCGTCACCCTATTTTGAAGCCCGTCTGACCGCTTTCCACACTTGACAATTTCTTGACATCTCTTTGGTGGATCGTCGAGTTCGCAGGTTCAGGAAATTTCAAATTTCTATATGCTATTTCATGTGCCCGCTACCTTCAAATTTATTTCCAGGTATATGCAATATGTATACAACTTATCCAGCAACACACAAAAAAGATCTTGGTAGGAAATGGAATATCTATTGCAGATTTGAATATATTGGACCTTCTTTTCCCTCTTCTATACTTGACCAAATTGCTCTTTATTTTTCCCCTCTACTCTCTCTTTCTCTTTGCTTAGTCATTTTTATGAAAATGTGTCTCTGACCAACCAGTAGCCATTTGATGCCTAGGAACTTTTCAGATCGTGAATTCCTGGACAATCGAGCTCTATATTGAACTTCCATTGTTCCATCGCCTGCAAACAGTACTCGTACCTCTGCCACAGGTTTCAAAACATGTTGATAAGGGTTCCCTCATGTATGGCTCCTTCATTCCATACTTGGACACTTTTTGGATCACGGCTTCTCAGGCCGGCGGGCTCAAAATTGGGCCTCTATTGTTTTGTGTCCTACAAGTAGCACCCAGAGTTATGCGATATACAAATTCACAGACGGACTTGCACGTTGGCTAGATCAACATTGCACTTCTATTATTCTGTGTCCTCCAAACAACACTTGGAGTTCCATGATATACAAATTGACAGAGGGACTCTAGGGTTTGCGATCTCAAGATTGCGATTGTTTACAGATAGAAAAGTTCTAAAACGAGCCACACTACGACCAACTAGTAGCCATTCGATGCCTAGGCACTTTTCAGATCACGAATTCCCAGACACCCGAGCTCTATATTGAAATTCCATTGTTTTGTCGCCTGCAAACAACACCCATACCTCCACCATGGGTTTCAAAATAGGCTGACAAGGCTTCCCTCATGTACAACTCCCTCATTCCATACTTGGCCACTTTTTGGATCACGGGTTCTTGGGATGGCAGGCTCAAAATCGGGCCTCTATTGTTTTTTGTCCTACAAGTAGCACCCAGAGTTCTGTGATATAAAAATTGGCAGGCGGACTTGCGTGCTGGCTGGCTCAACATTGCACTTCTATTGTTCTGTGTCCTCCAAGCAACACTTAGAGTTCCACGATATACAAATTGACAGACGAACTCCTGGGCTAGCGGGCTCAAGATTTCATTTTTTTATGGATGGAAAAGTGCTAAAATGAGCCACATACTACATTTGCATCACATAGGTTATATTAAAGGGAAAATCATGTCCTCTATAGTTTTGTGTCCTACAAACAACGCCCAGAGTTCTGCACTATACAAATTGACAGGCAAACTTGCGGGCTGGATGGCTAAAAAAATGCAATTCTATTGTTTTGTGTCCTACAAATAACACTCAGAGTTCCGTGATATACAAATTGACAGATGAAACATACAACCAAGAAACAAGTAAACTCACGGATCATATTCCTAGTCGCTTTTTTCTGTGCCCGCCACCTTCTCACTTCTTTCCAAGTATATATCTTGGCAGGAAATGGGATATCTATTACAGATGTGAATATATTAGCCCTTCTTTTCCGTCTTCTATGCTTAGCCAAATATCCATTTCTCTTTTCCTTGAACTTTATCTTTCTTGTCACTTATTCACTTTTTCGAAAATGTCTAGCTGCGTGGGTAGGCAGACTTGCGGGTTCCCGTTTGCACTCATGCTCTTATATCGAGACACTAATTGACTGCTTCCCCATTCCATACCCAGTCACTTCTCTGACCGCGAATTCTCGGTAGGTGGGCTCTAGATTGGACTTCTATTTTTCCATGACCCGCGAACAGTACTGTGACTTCCGCGATATACAAATTTACAATCGGACTCAGATCATACAGTCTTCCATATTACAGTCTACCTATCATGCCCTCTTCCATGGTACACATTTTGCACTAAAAACTTTCGAGACATACAATTTATCCGTCGGGTCCTCATGTCTTCTATGGAACTAATCTCACCCCATTTTGAAGCTCGTTTGTCTGCTTTCCATACTTCACCATTTCTTCGAATTTCTTTCGCGGATCATTGGCTTGGGGGGTTCAAGAAATATCCAATTTCTAATCGTTGTTTCCTGTGCCTGTGTCCTTTTGCAATTAACAATTAGCAATTATATATAAGATATTATTTCTAAGTATGCAATTAGCAAGCGTTAACGCTAAACCAGGATTTGAGGAAATCTCCCATTAATACGCATAAAACCAAAATTTCCGGATGGTTATATTATCCCTTTCGACTGTTAATTTCAAACATCATGGAATGTCATTTGCACGTCGTCGGTTTGGTCTGTTCACTAAATCTTCAATATACAAACCGACCGTTGAACTGCCCCATCATGCTCTCTTTCGTTTTACACCTTTTGTAGTAAAAAATTCCAATACATAAAATTTGACCATGGGACACTCGCCTCTCCTAAGTATCCCTCGTAACCCTATTTTGAATCCTTTCCAACCACTTTTCAGACCTTGTCATTCATTCCTTGCTCTCCCCCATCTCTGTGACCTTCACACTTTTCTATAATAATAATAAAATGTTTTAATATATATATATATATTGTTTCTAAGTATGCAATTACTGACATTTAATTCTAATAGCTCATCATGCAGGAACCATATAGATTGTCATTGATGGGCGAAAGGCTCGAGTAGATATCCTATTAATACGCATTAAACCATGATTTTTGGGGTGTTATTTATCCCTTCCGAGTGTTGATTTCAAGATCATGAAATATCGTTCGCACGTCGTTGGCTTGGCACGTTCATGAAATCTCCAATCCTTAATTACTCTTCATCGTACCCACCACCTTCACACTTCTAAATATGCAATAAGTAAGATTTAATGCTAACAGTTCATCATGCACCACCCATACAGATTGTCATTAATCAGGGAAAGGCTTGAGGAGATTTCCCATTCATAAGCATTTAACCAAGATTTTGTGGAGAGTTATATTATCGGCTCCAACTATTCATTTAAACCATCGTCTGGAGAAATCCAACATTCTCATAACCCTATGGAATCATCTTGAAAATAGTTCCGTGGAGATACAGTGAACATATTCAGGCGCGAGGACCAGAACTTCCAGTGGTCTAGGGCATATTCTTATTACTCAACCCCTGCCGCCTAGAATGAAGTAATTTGGACATCTGGGATTGATTGTGTAGGTTGTGTCCCTGAAGTTTTTGACTGTAAGGAGCTAGTATCTTGGTGCGCCGATAAATTTATTTCAGACAAAAGAATTATTCCACTGTGGGACAGCTCTTCTATTTCTTTGTCACCTTGGTTCTTGCGCCAGATGTTAAGATTGTTGGAGCCAACATTGACGTTTAGACGAGAATATTGCAAATAGTTCCTAGCAAAGTATAATAATAGGTTGGAAGTCTTGCCCCATTTATTGGAAGACCTGATTGTAGTTCCTGAAGATATCACAAGCTTGCAGGTTAGTTCATTTATATATCCATTCCACGAAATTGCTTGGTTGTTTACAAGAATAACAGGACAGGAGTCCACAACAACTGTTTCCTGGATGGCTCTTTATATTTTGTATGTCACAATCAAGGAACAAGCCATTTTTCATTGGGGCAAGTTAATTTCCCATGAAACCTATTCCCAAATGTCAAGCTTCAAAAGAGAAAAGAAAATTTTTATGTCATCCTACTTAGTTTTTGCAATAGCACATTGCTGCCAGTTTCCAAAACTATCTCTGTCCAAGAATGTCAACTGGGAATTCGACCCAGTAGCATTCTGGTACTAGGCCTTGTTGAAGCACAAGGTTTCCCATTGTTTTTATGAGGTTTTTAATGGCCTCATGTCTGTTTTCAAAGTTTTGTTTTTAGGAGAAGATGCTCCCCGCATATCTAAACAGGCAACCAAATTTTTGGACAGGAAGGGGACACTTGAACATTTGGATAATTACATTGTGATAAGGATTTTTGGCTCCAGTGAAAAACCTTCTCTCCTTCCATGTCACATTACGGACATACTATTTGTTGTAGAAGTAGCACGACAATACAACTATTGGTTGCATCTATTCGAAGAGAAGAGAAAAAAATAGTTCATTCCTCTGCCTTGAAAAGTCGGGGACTTCGTGTTGAATGACATCAACAAAATTGATGAATTCACGGTGCATTCTAGCAACTTCAACCTAAGATATACTGAAAGCCTAAGAGGGTTTGGCCCCGATAATGTTTTTCAACAACATTTACAAACACTTGGATTCAACAATTGTTTTTTCAAAAAACACCTTTATGAAAATAGAGACATCGGCGACAACACTCCTGCTTCTGATGTCAGCGACCTAGACACACTACAAAGCAACACTAAATTGTATAAGCAACAGGGAAAAGGTCCCGGTGACAAGATTGTTCAATCGGAAAATAAAACTCCAAAAAGTACGACATCCCAGAGCATCTCTCCAACGACCCACCACAACAACAAAGAAACTCATATTTCTTCAAACGGAGGAGGAGATAATGACCCTCCTCACTCTAAAATTGATATTTCTCACAAGCTTCCAATAGAAAAGAAGAGAAAAAAAATGTGGGATAGGCAAAAGAGCCTGAAATTCAGAGTGAAAACATTGAACTTGAGCCTGATCTGGATAGCATACTATACTACCTTGATCATCCTGGAGATGCCATACAACATATTCGTCCAATGGACATATCTGATACCGAAAATTTTGACAAAGATGAATCCTTCGTGTTCTAGAGAGTTGTTTTTTACAGCCATTCCAAAACATTGATTATTGAAAAAAAATAATAAGAAGAAAGGAAAATCTCGTTAAGAGGTTAACCTTGCGAACATGTGACTGTCCCAAATATGTCAACTTCACATAGAGAGTGGAGATGCACTTCATGATTCCATTGGAGGCATCGAGGTCAAGCATTCCAGACTGAAGGACTAGGTCAAGGAATTGGAAGAGGCTTTGATTCCTATGCCATTGCTTTCCAATCCTTTGAAAATAGCCATGCCTTCCACCCCTGCAACCAAGTTAAAAGGATCCTCCAGCCTCCTCGCATCTTGTAGAGGAGGATATGTGGAGAATAATATCAATAAAAGAATGGAACTAGATAATGAGGCGTGGGAAACATCACAAACCATGACTTCCCTTGAAATCAGGGCACATAGTTTGCTCGAACATTTGCAGGCATAGTTAAAAGATGAAGAACATTTCTATTTAAACATGCTCCTTCCTTTTGGCACCATTTTCAACAACATGACAGAAACAAGAAGAAGACAACAAGATCTTCCATCCAAAAACCAGATCGGTCAATTAAATGCATGCTGGAAAGAAAAAGTGAAGAACCTACATCTCATTGTTCAGTCATGTGAACAAGACATATCAAAGAAATAAAAATTATTCACAAGGCTGTCCAAAATAAACTTAGCTGAAAGGACCAATGACTTCCAAGACCCTAAATTAATCATCGAATCATTTCCCTTAACTAGGAAAGACTTCTATAAACAAGTTGATATGTTTAAGGTGTTGTCTTTGGAAAAGTTATACAACATCCTTGAATATGTTCAAGATCACGTCGACGACTGGCTAGTCGACTATTCAGTACAGAATGAGGAAATTGATCAGGCTCTGTGTAATCTCTCTATCGACTCTGGGGAATTATAAAAAAAAAAATTCAACATAAAAATCCAGAATGAGATCAATGTCGCCTCAATGAGAAGCTACATTGAATAATGGCTCGAAAGGAAATTGAAGAAGGTCACCAATGAAAGGCAATAGGCAGTTGCCACGATTCCAACAATCGTCAATGATATTAATGAAAAGGCACCCACAAGAAAATAGAAAAAGGGGTCATGTTTACCATCACTGTAAGTCTATTGATCGCATCCTGCTTTGTTTATCAACCCAACTATTCCACTTTTTTAAATATAAATGTCTATCCAAATACTGATACCTTTCAATTTATTTTTTTTGCAGGTATTACACTCTATCGTCACCCACTTCTTCTTTATACAATCTTGTTTCTTGTACATATTTCTCTTATGGTTCGTTGGAGCCCCAATCCCAATCTATATGACAAACACATTGAAATTTCCAGGAATATGTAACAAAATTTTATTTTTTGATAAACAAAACTGTTTTTTTTTTATCTCGTTTTATATTTATGTCCTCATACATTTTTATCTTTCACCAGTCTATATGACAAATGCATTTAAATTTCCACAAACTTGTAACTTTTTTAGTATATTTCAAACTACACTGCTTTTTTGTGTCCTCATAAATTTTTATCTTCCACTATGCACAAATTGTATTTTGTTCTATGGTTTCAAAAAATAAATGGGGCTCTAGACACCATGTGTCATTTACTGCATGGATACCACCTGTGCTTCATGTTGTTTTCCACATCTTCGCTGCAGTTTCCATCTGCCTCTGCTACTTTTTCCTATCGCAATTCAACCCGGTAGGGACTACGCTGCCACACAACCTTGTTTTATAATGGAGTATAATTATATGAGGAAACTTCACTTTTTGATAATTAACTTTATTTATTATTTGTGAGTGCATGTGGTCAATCTATGACAATTAACTTTATTTATTAGTTGTGAGTGCATGTGGTCATAAGATAAAGATTATCCAAATCAACCTTCTTTCTTGAAACGTTTCGGGTAGCAAATCTGACAAAACTTTAGGTGTCTGACATAGTGGGTAAAAGTTCCAAGGGCATAGTTCCTCCATAACTTAAGGCTTTTGAGAATGCTTAAATCAACCCATAACCTCAAAAAATCCTTAAACTACCTAGAACTATACTCTCTAGATTTTTTTCTTCATTGTATTTCATTGAAAATGAAGTTTTTGGACCATTTTGAAATAATGCATATAGTATACCCCGAAGATGAATGTACCCATTAAATAAAAAGATTTCACGTCGACCAATATCAAATAGTTTTTTGAGTACATTCTTGAGTTATTTCGTAATGGAGGATAATTGTATGACGACGATGCACTCTACTCTAGTCAGCTATATTTATTTGTTGCGAGTGAACATGAATGTAACCATTAAATAGAAAGATTTCACATAATGTTGTGAGTACATTCACATGATATTTCATAATGGATGAGAGTTGAATGAGGATAGTGCAGTCACTACACTCCACACCACTCAAAATTGTATTTACTCGATGCAAATGAATGTGAATGTACCTATTAAATATAAATATTTCACATTAACAAATATAAAATAATTTTGTGAGTACATCCATGCATTATTTCTTAATGGAGGATAATTGTATGAGGACATTGAATAACAAAGGACAGATTTCATCCCCAATGCTTACCAAGCTACAAGGTTGTATGCTTCCCCATACATCAAGTTTGCATGTCGCCTTATACATCATATGCTTATGGGGTGTACTTTATTGCATATGGTTCAGGATATAATGTCAATGTTATGCATTATGTTATACCATGAAATCAACATTAGAGTGCTCTTACAAACCATTGTACATCTCTATGATCATTATTCATAACCCATAGCTTAAATCCATGCATGTTTAGTGAAATGATATGTTCAATAATATGATTGTGGTGTAATGAAAGTTTCTAGGAAGTTTCATATAATGAAATTTTTTGGATCCTAAGACAATATAAAGAAGTATCTATGGTAAAAAATTTAGATTCTAGTTCACTATACTTTTCAAGTTACATGTTGCGGAAGTTAGGGTTTTTCACTAGTCCTAAAACTAGTCTCAAACATGTGTTTTGGGTAAAACAATCATATCTAATTCTAGAAAGATCAAAATTGAGTGCCACTAGTTATATTGAATAGAGTACATACCATAGCGTTTCATATTTAAATTCTAGAAGTAGATCTGGAAAATTGGGCACGTGGCAGTTTATACGAGTTTATTCCCCTGGAAGAAAAAAATCAACAAGTTTTGGGAAGTTATCATAAGTTTTTATGGGAACATTATAATTTAGTCAAACTAGTGGCATTGCAGAGAAGATATATCAAGCTACCACATAATCCAATTTCAGACTTAGAGGTGCATAAATTTCATATTTATATCAGGTTCAAGGTTAGTTTATAGAATAGTTTCCAAATCAAGGTTTTAAAGGTATGCAATTTACAATTGACATAAATTTGATTAGAAGATCTATTTTGGGCAATTAAAAAAGTGTGGTAAAGTTAAAACATAGATAAATCTTATTGTTAACCCACATAAAAAAAGGGTATTTCGGAATATTCTACACCAATTAAACCTCTATAGATCTCAACCATCATTCATGAAGAAAGTGAAGACATACATAACTAGTATCCAAATTGGAGAACCAATTTAACTAATTGATTTATAGGTCAATGACAAATGTTGATTTGGTAAACACATGAATACAAATAGAAATAAATATGGAACAAGTGGAACAGAAGATGGATGAAAATATGGAATAGAAGATGGATCAAAAAATGGAACATATGGAATAAAATATGGTGGCCAAGCTCATACAAACCCTAGATGAGAGGCTCCCTAAAAGTGATAATGCCACCGAAGGGATTCATGACAATAAATGTATTATTCATGTTTAAGAACCTTCCATTAATAAGAATATTCCACTAAATGGAGTCATCTTCTAAAGGGAAAGGATAATAAGTGATGAGTAATAAAATAATGGTGAATTAAGAATAGCTCATGGTTTGTAATTGAGAGTTTGTGAAATTCATTTTGGTCCTAGGAGATTTGGGATAAAATGTTCAAGAGATGGCGATGGCATTAATGGAGGCTAATTGGGTATTGGAACATTGAATTGCTAGAAGGAGCTTGTCAACGCCAAGGCTTGGTTGTAAGTTGCTTCTTGATTTATTAATACAATTATACATTTTCCTTTCCTAATAAAGGCTATCAATGGTTTTTATTTGTATTTCTCCTTGGTTATTTACATAGATTCATTGAAACGTATGTATGTTTGTTACTTTCACTGGTTTTGTTTGATCCTTTTATAGGTCTCTATTTATAAAAAGCATTGGATCAAGCTTGGAGGTAAAATTAATAAGGACAAGCATCAGTTAAAAAGGTATGAGTTTTCTATCCTTTTTCATTTCATTTGAATATAAGGAAATGAGTGTGTTTTGTCTTGTTTTTGTTCTAGTTTCGGGTTCTCGAACTAGGGATATTTTTTTATGTCTGCATTTACAAATTTATCCACAACAAAAATGGCGACCACACTGGGGAACGATATTCTAGATTTATTCTCCTAGTTTGCTTCCTGTGTCTTGTTTGAGTCTTTTTGAGTCATCCCCTGGCCTTGTTTGACCAGTCAAGCTAAAATTCCACTGAAGAGTCTGGGGAATTTTTTATCTTTTATGATTTTAATTGCTTGTCGTGTCCTTGTTTGAGGAATAGAGTGACATTGTCGTACTGTGATATTCCTTCTGCATGTGACAACTTGACTTGTCGCAATGTTTGTCAAAGCAACCTGCGACAACCTTTGAAAAAAATATCTTTTGATTATTGTTTCTTTTCCAAATCTTAGATCTGATGCTTGGAGTGTTTTTGACTGGTTAATTAATTTTTTTGCAATCTTCTTGATGATCTATAGTTTCTTTTTCACCATTAAAAGTTTTTCTTATTCTTTATTATTTATTTTGAATTGAAAAGGGTATAATCTCTCAGTTGTATCTTTGAGTATTTTTCAATTTAATAATTTATATTGTTTTCTTGAGGGATTTTGATAGCAACAAAGTAATATTTCTTCATTGAATGATTTTCTTTGATGTTTCTGGGTGGTTCATTTCTAAGCTTGCATTTTAGAGCGGAATTGCATGGTTTTTGGCATTTTTGAGCTTTCATTCTTCAAAAAAATTTACCCCTCATGGGGGGGCGGGGGGGGCACATGAATCATGTATTATTCTACAATTTCTTTAGCTCAGATATTAAGAACTTATTGCATTCAAAGAGTAATTTTCATTTCTTGCTTTGACATTTGTAATTGTTTCTTTGCTTGAAATCTCTTGCTCCATTCTATAGATAGCTTTCATAGAAAGAAAAGATTGCATTGCATTCATATTTTATTAAAATTCTTCTTGGAGTCAAGTATCGTACATCATCATTGAGTTGCATCCGCAATTTCTTTTAAGTGAACAACAACCTTAAAACGAAACTTAATTAAAAAATTTAGTAACATTTTGTGGGTAGGTAGAGACATGTTCTGGCATATTTAAACATAGGAGTTGTCGTTATTTGTCAACACTACAATCTGAGGACTATGTGGTTCTCCCACAGACCTTCGAGTATACTAGGAGGCCCCTTTTGAGCGATTTTGCATTAGACAACACTACTATGGATTGAGCTCCCACATACCTTGAGTATATCAGGAGACCCTTATAGGACATGAAACCGAGCACCCTTTTGACCATCTTGTTGTTGTAATACACCGAGAAATTCACTCAGGGTGATTACTACACATGTATTGCTAGGTAGTCAGGTAATATGACCAAGGGCATGGTTTATCCTCCTTGGTTGCTTCTCTAAAACATTGGGTTGAGTATTATTGTTGGACCCTACAATATATCGCGAGTTGTGATGACTTCACACTCATGTGAGATTCCTCCTATTGACCCCACTTATTCACATGAATTCTTGTTGCCTTTGTACTTTGATAGTGTGTGCTCTTTGTTTTAGTAGACTCCAGGTTTATTTTCTCTCTACGACGTCAGTTCTTGGAACTCCCAACGAAGGAACCCCTTTTTCTAGGGAACCTTTCATTTTTCCTTCTATTGGAAATGTTGGTCCTCCTTACATTGCTACTTTGTAATGAAACCCCCCACCACCTCCTGGGGCTCGCGTGACCTCCCGGTCTAATGATAGTTCACACTAAGGAGTTTAATTAGCTCTCGAGCTCTTGATGAACCCTTAAAATACTCTACCACAGGCCTTTTCCTTTTCCCTGCATGAAAAATTATGTTTGCGAGGGTCTTATCACCTCAACGGATGAATCCACGTGACCTCGAGCCAAAACTAAAGGCTAAACTATTTAAATGAAGGGAAATTCAGTACTTTGGAGATCCGCGCTTCGGGAGTTCCAACAAAAACACCCTACAATCCTCTCGAATGTCGAATTCAAGAACAACCGAACAACAACGAGGATCAACACTTACACTACGCATCGAGATCTACGACTCATAGTAGTTTCGGGACTCCGGGATTTGGGAGTCTTCCCTACCCCAACATGCAATACCTCCAAATGCACAAACTCTGAACTAGCAGATCGAACAGTTGTCGTCCGCCTTAGATCGATGGTCTATGTTTACTCCACGCTCTGGGCTTCAGAGCTTTTTGTGATACAACACTTCAAAACTAGAAAACTGTTGGATCTAGCGAACTGTTGGATCTACGATTCACATGTGCCTCTCAAAAAACGGTCAAGATTTACTCCGACCTTCATGCCTTTGGGAGTTCTCAAACCAAAACACTTTACACCTATGTTCTCTCAGACTGCTGGATTTCTGAATCACTAACAATCTTCTGACACATGTACCCACAACTGACAACCAAGATCTATTGCGGGATCCAGAGATTCGGGAGTTTTGCATTCTCTTAATACAACACTTTAAATTCATAGGATATTCATACTTCCGGACCACACTTATCTATGGACACATGTCCTCATCTACTAACGGTCCAGATTAACTTCAGATCCAGAGACTTTGGGAAACTTGTCTCCTCCATGAAACACACCTAAAAACTTCCAAACATGTGAAGTCCAAAGGACTTGAAGGGTTAACACCAACACACCTTCTCCATATCCAATGGTCATGAAAGACTTTGGCTCCTCCCAAATAGATCTTGTCCTCTCGTTGTCCAAACAAAAGAAATTATTTCTTTTGAGAACTAAATCTCGCTATCCTTCCTGAGCTTCACCAACTTTAAAGGAATTAGGATTTGACGCATGCTTTGCGCTACTTCTCCTGAGCTTAAGACTTAGGAAAATATCCCACGCACTCCTTGCACTCGCTAGCCTATAAACCTTTTCAACACTTTTCTAAGTGTTGGCCCTGTGCACACCTTGCACAGGTCTCTGCTTCGATCTTTTATACTCAAACGAGTATATGTGCACTCCTTTCACTCACTCTATGAAATTCACTCTATCTCTCATAAGCTATTGAGTTTCAAAATGAATCTGCCTTTGCACTCCTTGTGTAGTCAGTGTGCACTCCTTGCGCCAAGATTTCAGAAGAGAAACAATTGAAACTTATAGAACATCAAAGGTTCATTCATTCAACCATGAAATACACACACATGGATATAAACACAAAAAATAGATAACATAACATTACCCAGATAACTCAAAGATAAGAAAACTCATACATGTGAAGAAAATCTCTACTACTATATTCCTTCAACAAAACATTTACAAAGGTCTTGCAGCTCTCAACTTCTTCTCTATAATTCTATTCAACAACAGTCACAATAAGCTTCAAAAAAATTACCATGAACTCTAGCAGCCTCTTTTGGGCATAGATTGCATACATTTATACATGGAGGGGCTTCTCGAGCCTTCCTTCTGAATAATATAGTGATTTCACATCATAATTAAAGCATCCTACCTCTAAGATTATTACAATTAAATGATAATTTACAATATAGATACAAGTTGATGCTCGGAATTTGTACAATCTTTTAGGAATTAAAGAAATTACAATCTCCTGGATTGTTTACAATGACTCTTTCCTCAAAACCTTAAAGGGCCTTTAGTTACAATACTTTCAAAATATTAAAGAGACACACTCTCCTTGGAATCAAAACCAATTTGCATGTGTGCATTGGATGTTGAGTTGTTCTCCACTTGACCTCATTGAATGTTGATGGAGATTCTCTTGCATCAATTTGAGTTTATCGGGACTCGCCATAGGGTTACCCATGTGGTTGTTTTCCACTCCATTTTTTCCAAATGTGTCTACTATTTTGAATGCACCTAGTGTTTCAAATTCACACCCTCCCTCTCAAGAATGTTCACCTCATGTTGATCCTTTTCCTTCTTCACTTGTTGCATATTCTTCTTCACCTAGTGAAAGCCTCACTGCTAGTAACCATGAGATTAATAAGATGAAGAAAAAGAAGAAGAAAAATCAGCAAAAGGTCAAGCAACTAGTTACTATTGATAAGGATGGAAACATCAAGAAGCCTATCGTAAAAAATTGCAAGCCCAAATACCCTTGCAGGCTTTGTAAGGGTGACCACTTTCTTCATGATTTTCCTGGAATTATTACAATATTAGGAATGTGTTCTTCGAGTTCCCATCACCTTGTGTCATCAGCCTCTGGCTATCATCCCGATGATACACCATCAACTGGTGAAGGTAAGGTTGGAGAAAATAAATGTAGGGTTAATTTTCATTGTAGGTTATGTGAAGGTAGTCATCAAACTCACATTTTCCCTTGTATGGATGAAGCCTCGAAGTTGTTGGAATACCTCGTTTTTTCCCAACCACAAATTCCAACTGGTTATCATAGGTTCTCTCTTAATTCGTTATTAGCTGACCCAGTGTTTGATATGATTACATCATCGGTCGATCCCACTCTTCATGTTAAGAGTGAAACCAAAGTGGTTGACTTGATTCCTTCATCGGTTGATCCCACTCTTCCATTGAAGAGTGAAATAAAAGTATTCGACTCGAGTTCATCATCGGTTGATACTGCTCTCCCCTTAGAGAGTGACACTCACCAAGTTATCGATATGATCCCATCATCGGTCGATCCCACTCTCTCATCAAAGAGTGAAGTCGATTATGATCATGTTTGTCTTGTTCATACTGATTCTACCATGAAAGGGGGATTTTCTCCTCCTACTATTGAACCCACTCCAAGTAATGAAGCCATTCATTTCAATTGGCATAGACTAACTAAACCTCGTCTCCCTTCTTACATACCATTCCAAATCACTATTCAGGTTTGTGGTAGGGAATTTCCTCAGACTATTATCGACCGAGGTTCATCCGTTAGTATTTTATCCTCAATTGCTTGGAAATATTTAGGTTTTCCTTAGCTTGTGTCGATTACTCAGAATATGTTATCTTTTAGCAAACAAATCACTCAACCTTTAGGGATCCTTCCTAGATTACCCATTAATTTAGGAGGGAAAACCATTTATATTGACATTATGGTAGTTCACAACCCCTTGGATTTTACTTTGCTCCTTGGGAGTGATTATATCTATGCCATGAAATCTATTGTGTCCAGTCTATTTCAAGTAATATATTTCCCTCACATTGAGAAAATTGTGACTATCGATAAGCTTTTGTTTGTTGGTCCTGATTTCATTTTCGGACAAACGCCTTCCCTAAATGGTTCTTATATGCAAGTGGCATCGCCCCCACCATAGGTTAATTATGTGGCAACATGTCCCATGTGTTCAACTATGGATAAGACTTCTTTTGACTTGGATCTGGTAGTTGACATGAGGATCTCTTCGATAGGGTTATTAGAACCTGATCTCCCTACCCCTACTACGACCCTCGACATGTTTTTCTTTCGAAGTGTTGTTCTTCCATCTAGTGAAGATCTCTTGGAATCCATGATCGAGGAATGTCCCTTGACATGTATTCCTTCCAGAGAATTGTACTCTTGGGAGCCATGGTCTAGAAGAGGTTATGAGCATAATTTTATTTTAGGTTCTAATATAATTAAAAAATGAAATCGGAGTCGAGAAAAGTTCATGTTTCTGTGTCAAACTTGTTAAAAAGTGAAACAAAGTTCTGGGAATTGAACCCAAAGGTTATGAGCATAGTTATTTACCTGTGTCAATCTCATTAAAAAATGAAACAACTACCTCTCTTATTGAGTCGAGTCTCTCATTAGGACTCATACCTGAATATTAATTTCATCCACCTTGGTCAGTTGATCCTCTTTCTTCCTCCCTCTCTGGTGAACATTTTCCTATTAATAACCAGGAGTCTATTGGGTATAGAAATTTTCTATAGAAGAAGAGTCGGTGAATGAAATGAAGATTTTGGGGGCATGTATCTAGCCTCTAGACATCATTTTGGAGTTAATCCACTAGCTTCTCAAGCTGGGGGAAAAGTACCAACCACCCATGGGCATCCCTTGAAACCTTTGGAAATTACATTGGGAATTTACAAGCATATTTTTACTTTGTTTCAAGCTTGTGTAAAAATGAAACCAATCCCGAGATTATTCTTTGTTCTTTCTCATGCTCGTAAATACATGAGAATAGGTTATTGAGCTTAGTCTTTGTTCTTTTTCGTGCTTGTTAATACATGAGAATAGGTTACCGAGTACACTTTTATCTCTTTTTCGTACTCGTAAAATTTATATGAAAAATGAACTCTTTGGAGTTTCCTTTAAGCTCTTTTTAGACTCTCTAAATATGAAAAGACCGTCGAGTGAACTTTCTTCTTTTCACACTTATTAAAAGGATTTGAAAGGGCATCTGTCGAGCGACAATTTAACCCTTTTCGGTCTCGTCAGGATAACTACAAAAAATGTATACTCCAGTCAAACATGACTAGAAGAGTTCTCACTTGAATTATTTTTTACTTTTTCAGAATTGGGAAACTAAATTTACGAAAAAGGACCTTTTTGGAGTTTTCTTTAAGTGTTTTTCAAACTCTTTAAACATGAAAAACCACCAATTTTACTTCCTCTAGACTTGTAAAACCTACATTGGAAGAACCATATGGGACCAAACCACTCCTTCCTAGGGTTCATTAAAAATACTCTGAAGAACAAGCTTATACAATGAGCATTTTTTATCCTACTCAATCTCATTAAAAAATAAAGAGGTACACACCAAGAATGGTGGGGGGGAATTGGGAAGGGAATATGTATTGAATATGTATTTAATGATAGCAGTCACTCTCAAACATGACATCTTTTACCTTTTGCATCAAAGTTGGGAAATCCACTTGTCTCTTGTCGATCATGCCCTTTTTGCAATATTTTTCCCTATGATATTCTATTTAGAGTCAGTGTTGCCAAGAATGGTGGGGGGATTAGGAAGGGAATATGTATTGAATATGTATTTAATGGCAAAAGTCGCTCTCAAACATGACATCTTTTAACTTTTGCATCAAAGTTGGGAAATCCACTTGTCTCTTGTCGATCATGTCGTTTTTGCAATATTTTTCCCTATGATATTCTATTTAGAGTCAGTGTTGCCAAGAAATTTGGCATGTCGATGTTCGAGAGAAGTTCAAACGACTAGCCTTCTATTGTGTTGGACAAAATTTGCAGTCTTTTAAACCTTATATCTCATTGGCCATCCCTAAGTCGATACTAAAATTACTCTGTGATTTTACTATAATTCTTGTACTTGTTTCGTGTCATTGAAGGGGGATACATCAAGGCCCTCCTACAATGAATCACTTCCTATAGAAACCATATCATTATCTAGGAATATGATTTAGAATCTATTTAGTACCTTGGAACATGCATGCCTCAATGTAAAGTATCCTTTCTTTTGACAAGGAGTTTACATCATTGACCTCTGATCAAAAGATTCTATCGGATGTTCAACTTCAACTCATTTATTCACATTCAAAGGAATGTACTAAGAGTACCTTAAGAGTCACTGATATTAATGTTGATTTCCCTCACACTTTTTAATACTATATATCAATGACCAGTGATCAAGTGGTTTCTACCATGTTCGACATCAAGAAATATATTCACATGGTTAGAGTCATACTTTAGAATTGGGATCGAGATGAAGACCTTGGGAAACCACCTTTTGATATTTATTTTCCCCGGGCTTCGATGGAACATACTGGAGTAATGTTGTCACATAGATCCACATTGTATTGGTCCATGGATATGTTACTGTTATAATTCATAGCTCCACAATGTATATTCTTGTGGCTATGAATCCATTAAAATCATGGTGATATGGATCCACATTGTATTTTTGGTGGCCATATCATTAGTAAATGTAATCATGGATCTGGAATGTATTTGTCAGAAACCATGCTTAGAGTCATTTTTATTCTGAGTATGGGAATGCCTATCTTCGTGATGATATAATATTGTACTAAAATTTCCTTGTGTTGTTGGCAAGTCTCCAACCAGTTCGTTCTTTCTTTCAAAGACCCATCTGGCAAAGTATATCAGCTATCATATCTTCTAACTCCATACTTTGGGGGGAATTATGTTATACAACATTTTGACGCAAGCGATACTACCTATTCTCTGACATCTAAAGCATATAACTTTGGAAGAAAACTGAGATAAAGTCTTTTTGGGAAGGATCAACTCTAAAAAATCCCTAAATTACAAAGTTGTCGCTTGTTGCTTTCTAGCAAGCTGTGACAATTTCACTTGTTGCATGTTTCATCACTGGAAGGTGCGACAATGTCACCTTTTGATGAGGTTTAAGGGTGTGACAACCTTTGTACGTGGGAAAAAAGAAGAAATTCTCGAAGCTTCTAGAAGAGAAACTTCGATGATGAGTTCTTTTCAGATCAGTTTGGATCTCACTCGTCTCTCCTGATTTAGTGAGATCCTAACCTCCTCATGGCTTCCTCTCCAATCTATAAATGGAGGCATCTTCTAAAGGGAAACGATAATAAGTGATGAGTAATAAAATAATGGTGAATTGAGAATAACTCCTTGTTTGTAATTGAGAGTTTGTGAACTTCATTTTGGTTCTAAGGGATTTGGGCTAAAGTGTTCAAGAGATGGTGATGGCATTAATGGAGGCTACTTGGGTATTGGAACATTGAACTGTTGGAAGGAGCTTGTCAACACCAAGGCTTGGTTGTAAGTTGCTTCTTGATTTATTAATACAGCTATACATTTTCCTTTCCTAATAAAGGTTGTCAGTGGTTTTTATTTATATTTATCCTTGGTTATTTACATAGATTCATTGAAACATATGTATGTTTGTTACTTTCACTGGACATGTTTGATCCTTTTATAGGTCTCTGTTTCTAAAAATCATTGGATCAAGCTTGGAGCTACAATCAATAAGGATAAACGTTAGTTAAAAAGGTACGAGTTTTCTATCCTTTTTCATTTCATTTGAATCTAAGGAAAGGAGTGTGTTCTGTATTTTTTCTTTTCTAGTTTCGAATTCTCGAACTAGGGAGATTTGTTTATGTCTGCATTTACAAATTTATCCACAACAACAACCTTGCATCAACCTACTCGAATATCACATAAGGAAATGGATGAAAGAAGAGAAAATGGAATATGCTTTGGTTGTAATAGAAATTTTTCAAAAGGGCATAAATGTCAAGAAACAAAATTGTTCACTTTGGAAAATAATGTTGAGGAAAAAAGGCATCTACACAAATAGGTGAGGAAGAACTTTTGAACTTAAAAGAGTAGGAAAAAGATGTAGAAAATGCACAACATAGATCTAAACAGGTGTGAAATATTTGTTCATACATTGGCAAGTTTGTCAGCACCTCAAATTCTTAATATTAAAAGATACATTAAGAAGCAAAATGGCATAGTTCCTATTAATTCAGGTAGTACCCATAACTTCATCGATAAAATATTAACAAAGCACCGCAATTGTTTTTTGTATCTAGTGACAAATTTTCAAGTTTTGGTTGCTAATGGGGGGAGTATTGATTGTGGAGGAAAATGACATAACATTAAACTTAGTATGGGACAATAAAACTTAGAAATCCCAATGCATGACATTCCCATTGGAGGAGTAGATGTTCTTTTGGGGATTCATTGGTTGAGAAAATTAGGTAAATTTTCTATAAAATATAATGAATTATTCATGAAATTTGAATTGAAACAATTAAGTATGCACTCAAAGGTTAAAACTTGTACCCTCTCAGTTCATCAATTCGCATAGAAGGGAAAAGCTCCTAAAAAGGGATAGTAATGGAGTTGTGGTTAGACTATATTCTATGAAAGTGAAGCAGGAAGTTGGAAATATTCTAGAGGGATTAAAATGCACCTTATAAAAGCACCATAGTGTCTTTCAATAAATTCCTAAGGGGATACCTCTATTTAGATATCATGAAAATCAAATTGAACTAATGCCTGGAAGTACTCCTAATAAAAATCCTTATAGATATCCACATCAACAAAAGGGGGATATTGAGAAAATGGTACAAGACATGTTGGATGTAGGTATTATTTAACCAAGTAGAAGTTCTTTTTCAACTCCAATAGTGATGATGAGAAGAAAAAATAATGCTTGGGGTGTGTGTCCAAATTATAGATATCTAAACAAAATCACCATCAAGGATAAATTCCCTACTCCATATATTGATGAGCTTCATGGAGTGGCTTCTTTCAAAATTTTAGATATTAAATTAGGATACCCCCAAATAAAATTAAGAGAAGAAGACATTCCCAAAACGACTTTTAGAACACATGAAGGGTTGTTGGCACACAAGGGCAGACCCAGGGTTTAGTTCTAACAGTGCACCAACAAGCCCTAACTATTGGCCCTTTCGGCAACACCTACAAGGCAGTTGCAGTCTCACCTAAAGTAGCAATAGGGGGTTGCAGGAAACAAGTGTCTACAACCAGAGTAAATGCAAAGTAGATCCAATACAACATCAACACAATATATAGATATCATTTACCAACTTAATCCCACTTCACACAGTCATATCTCAGATCTACCACAATGATGCAATAAAAAAATAATCAGAAGGTAAAAGAACACAACATCAATCACACAGAACAACAATATATACGTGGTTCACCCTCTCCCTAGGGCTACATCCATAGAACTTTGTTTCTTGATATTGTAGGAAAGCATACAGTTCTATCTGCGCTCTTAGCTTACAGATCTCACTCTTTCTCTCCCCTTCCTACGCACCCAGCTCCAGGATTGATCTTCGCACCCAACTGAATATCTTACAATACCAGAAGGCTCTCACTCTCAACACTTATGTCTCTCTCAACAACAATAATCACTCTATCAACAATCAAAATCGCAGCAACTACCATCCATAATTCGAACCCGAATGTGAACCCCTCTTCTCCCCTCTATGTTCTTATTTATACATTACAATAGCTCTCAGACATCCTTAGGTTGAAACCTAGGTGTCAAAACCCTAGGTCAACTTGACCCATGTTTTATGGGCTTCGCCAGCCTGTCTTTTCTTTTTCCCGTGAGGTGCTCCAAAGAAACTATTGGTAGTTTTTTCCACTTTCTGAGTTGTCCACGATCCATCTTCCTTGCTGACCTGTTCTCCTCGATCTTCTCATCCAATGACTCATTCTCCAATACTTCACTCCTGATTTTCTGCTTCTTTGACCACTTCAACCTGATCTCAGTTAGTGTGTCTTTCGCGTAGTTTTCACTTCGTCTCTTCTTCTGTAATATTTTCTTCCTTCCATAAACAAGGGACAAAAGGCCCCCAACACTCACCTGTGACTCATCTCGAGGCACTGTAAATATGAATCTTCTATTTCACTTCGACTTCAAACTGCACAGCACAACCTATTATTGCTGCTCAATTCCTCCCCACTATGTGCAGACTATATTTTCTGTGTCTGGTACCTAGTTTCAACTGCACCTAGTACCTAGACCCTTCTCCTTCTGCTTCTATCGAGAGTTGCAAGGAAGCTGGCTATCATAGTACAATTTCAACCGACTCCCATTCACCAAACCTTCCTTCCATTCTCCATTCAAAGTCTTCAACTGCATAGCTCCTCCTTCTGTAACATAGGCGACCTCATATGGCCCTAGACAATGTGTCTTGAACTTCCCTGGATGCTTCATGAACTTGTTTTCATATACCAATACCAGATCTCCTTGCTTAATTCTTTCTTCCTAATGTGTATGTCATGGTAAGCCCTGTCTCGTTCCTTCTGTACCTGCTGATGGAATCCTGCAATAAACCGGTCTTCCTCTAGCTCTACCAACTGCACAAGTCTGTTTTTCACAGTGTTAGTGTCATGCATATCTGTAAATGTTGCAATCCTCAAGCTAGGAACTAATTATTCCATGGGAACCACCGCTTCTATACCATAAACCAACTTAAATGGAGTCTGCATTGTGATCTTCTTACAAGCGGTTCTATAGGCCCATAACATTGTTGGTACTCTTAAATCCCAGTCATCTCTATTTACACTTCAAATATTCATCAGCGTAGTCTCCAATATCTTGTTGAAAACTTCAACTGTACCATTCTCCTACGGGTGGTATGGAGTGCTCTTCTGGTGATGAAATTGAAATTCCTGAGTCAAGGCTTCAATAGTCTTATTAATAAAATGTGTACCTTGATCACTCATGAGGATATTTGGTCATCCAAACCTAGATATGATATCATCAAATATGAATTGCGTAGTTGTAGTTGCACTACAGTCCTTAACTGCTCTTGCTTCTACCCATCTGGTCAAATACTATGTCGCAGTGATGATGTATCTTGCTCCTGTGCGCTTCCCTGGTGGGTTGATAGGTCCCATGAAATCAATGGCCCATTTCTCAAATGCCTGTAAGGTTAGCTAGGGTGATAAGGGAATCTCATCTCTTTTGGAGGGTTTCCCAACTCTTTGGCATGCATCGCAGGCTCTGCAGTATTATTTAGCATCTCTGTGTAAAGTGGGCCACCAGAGGCCATCTCTCAAAACCTTATGCGTTGTTGATTTTCCTATGTAGTGTCCTCCTGCGATGCCTTCATGTGCTTCTACCAGAATTAGCGATCATTCTACCTCCATAACACATCTTCTCAAGATATCATTAGGTCCCATCTTATATAGATGTCTCTCTATAAGTGAAAAATCTGCAGCGTGCACTACTATTTGTTTCTTTTGAATGGTTGTGTATTCGCAAGGTGTCATTCTTGTTAACAGGAATTGAACTATCTCGATGAAGTGATTATCAATATTCTTGATGGCCAACAACTGTGTATCTGGCAGTGTATCCTCCAAACTAGTAGGTTCCTCTCCATGTTCTAACCTAGACAAGTGGTCAGGTACCTTGTTCATTCTCCCTGGTTTGACCACAATTTCAAAATCATATTCCTGGAATAGAATTATCCATGTGCATATTCTTCCCCCAAACATCGGCTTGTTGACTAGGTATTTCAATGCAGAGTGATCAATGAACATATTAAAGTGTCCTCCCAACAAGTAGTGACGAAACTTATGCAGCGCATACACCATGGCTAATCCTTCTCTCTTAGTGGTAGTTTAATTTATCTCAGTTGTTGAGAGATTCCTTCTAGCAAAGGATAATGGATGATGAATATCTCCTACTCCTAGTTGTGCTAACACTGCTCCTAATTCAGTAGAATATGCATCAACATGCACATGAAATTCCTTACTCCAATCTAAAAAAAATATAATAGGTGCGATAACCATTTTCTTTTTCAGTGTGTCGAAGCTCTGTTGGCATTCTTTTGTCCAGTGAAACTGAAAATCTTTCTTCAAAATATTCTCCATAGGTGTTTTAATTTGTGCATATCCCTTAATGAAATTCCTGTAGTACCCAGTATGCCCCAGTGCAGTGCGCAACTGTCTAACTGATGTAGGAGGGGGTAGATTAACAATAATGGAAATCTTGGACAGATCTACCAGCAACCCCTGCTTACACACAATATGGCCTAGAAGCACTCCAAAGGGTGAAAATAAAATGCATTTCTTCAGGTTCATGGCAATCTGACATTTCCTGCACTTATCCAACATTAGTCTTAATCATTCAATATGATTTTGCAATAAGCTAAAGACAGTCCAATCATCAAAATAGGCTTCTAGGAATTTATGTAAAAACTCCTAGAATGCTTCGACCACCACCCTAGAAAATATGGTTGGTGCATTCTTCAATCGAAAAGGCATCACTGTGTACTGGTAGGATCCCCATTCAGTGGCAAATGTGGGCTTATGGCGATCTTCCTTGGCAATCCTGATCTGGTGATAACCTGAAAATCCATCGGTGAAGGAGTAGACTTCCTGTCCTCCCACATTATCTAACACTTCATCGGTAAACGGTGTAGGGAATGGATCATGTAGACATGCATCATTCAGTTTCATCAAGTCTACACAGATTCTGATCTCTCCTATTTTCTTGTCTTGAACCACGATATGGCTAATCCATTCTGACTCTTCCACATGTTATATGATTCCTGCTTCCAACATTCTGTCTAATTCAATATTAACTTTCTCCTTATATTTGGGATTCAATCTGCAGGGTATCTGCTTGACTGGTCTTGCATCTGGTTTCAAGGGAATCTTCATTTCTCTCATGCGTCCTTTAATGCCCTTCATATCAATGAACTTGGTTGGAAACAAGTCCTGATATTCATGCAATAATTCTGTGATCTTATCAATAGTGGCATCATCCCAATAATCTCCAACGTTGGCCAACTTAGGTGCTTGCTATGTCCCAATATTGAATTTCTTGATTTTAATTGGTAGTCCAATGAAAGGCATTTTGATTCCTAGTCCTTCTATGTCTCTCTGTCCTTCTATTTCTGCGATGTTCACATTCCTAGGATCATCGTCTTCATTAGCATTGATATTGTAACATCCTTGCAATTTTCGAAGAGGTGCAGTCCATTCATCCTCATCTTGCTCCAAAGGGAGGTTAGGTGCCTCCTCAAATACTTTTTGTCTTACAACCTGTAAAGCTTGATCTACCATAGGGTACTGACTTTCAAATAAAAATGTAGCTACAAAATTCGGAATCATACCTTGCCTATATGTAGTGGTGAGGCGCAATTCTGCTTGAAGATACCAATTGATAGGCATTGTATCCAACGTGTTACTGAATTTATGCACCCACTTCTCCTAAGGAATGCTTCTTTAGGCTTCCTTACAACTTCACACATGATCTTTCAGACAACTTTGACCTATGTATCTAACTTCACATCCTTCTATCTGATCTGAGAATCGTACTGTCATCAAAGTGCGACACTGCACCCAGTCCACAATTTTTTGATTATGTGCTCCCCATCATCTGGATGGAGTTGATTTCAAGGCCTCATCCAGTGCCAACAGTCTCTATTGTACTGTTACAATTTCTTCAAATTCCAGTAAGAAAGTTTTTAAGTGATTCAAACCATCACAGGTGGGAAAATTACTTACTGTTGTGCCGATCCAGCAAACTTCTCTAGTCAATCTAGAACATCGTCGCGTAGAAACTTCATACATTTTGTTCTATCAGTTCTCTAGTGCTTCTTCTGAATTTGACTAACATGCATTTTCACTTCGCCAACTTAAATTCCCATCTGTTTTAGGATTAATGTAATCCTACTATCTTGTTGTCAATTTGTATATATTTTCTAGCTCATATGCATGATCTTCTTCTCTAATGGGCTCTATGTATCTGTGAACTTCATCGGGATCCAGAGGTACAATGACCTAACGTCATCACCTTCAGATGTCATTCTTATTTTCTTTAAGTCAACAACGACAGAATTATTGAAGGCCCAATCAATTCCTAATAGCATGGGATAAGGACAACTATTGTCAACTATCTCAATTACTTCGAAGTCTACAAATGTTCTGACCCCGTCGATGTCCATAGGGACATGTTCCAGTCTTTCAAAGGGGCTCACATCTTGTTGATTGGCCATCCTAAGCCTGATAGGGGAATATATCAACTTAGGTTTTCCCATCAGTGCCCAGGTTTGCTTCGTCATGACATTGAATTATGACCCTAAGTCGAGGACCACATAATCTATATCATAATCTCCAATATGAGCATTCATATGTAGCTCCTTATTTGTCCTTCTCTTTTTAGATACTTGATGTACTGCTCTACTCGGTAAGGGATCTACCTTTCCTATCTCATACTGTCTGATCAAATTTTGCATCTCTTGTACAATGATTTCATCCTTAATCAAATTAATGTAAGTGCATAAGAATTCCATAAGCTTACTTACCTCTTTTCCTTCTCTGGCTGAAGCGAATTGATCAAATACCAAAGGCATTCCACACTCTCTTACTTCTGGTCGAGCCTTTGATGAAGAAGCCTAATCTCTCCCAAATTATTTTCTTGCTTCCTAAAATATTTGTTTCTCTTTCTTTGGATCAAACTCTTGTGTCTTCTTTGTATCTTTTCTGACCCTTGATTCCTCTGTAATATTCTCTAGAGTCACCCTATCTTCTCATGTAGCAATGCCTCCTCTAGTGATAACAACGACTTTGAGATCTACTCCGCGAGGTTCTGCTGAGATTAGTTGTACTTGTTGGTTTCCTCATTGTCTCTCCTAAAGTTTGGATAACATAGGACAATATTCTATGACATGTTCAAATGAGTTGCAGTAACTACAAGTGGTACAAGTGTTCTGACAGTCCCTTGCCAAGTGACCTGGTTGTACACAATTATAACAAATGATCTGACCTCGACCTTGACCCATGCCTCCACCTCGTCCTCTTCCTCTGAATCCACCACGAGGGTTGAAGTTTCCTCTTCCTGAGGAATTAAACTGTGTAGTATTTCCTTCCTGTTGCATCTCTCCTTGAATCTTATATGTATCCCTTGACCTTTCATGCAAGAGATCATAAGCTCTACATTCCTTCTCATCATGCCCCACAGATTTACAGAATGTGCAGCAAAGATTTGTAGGCGTCTGAACATATGTTTACATGTAATAACACTCACCAGGGTGATGTCTATTTCTACATACCTCACACCAAGGTAGAGTAACCTTCTTTAAAGGGCTCGGAACTCTAGACGCCAAGTATTCATGAAATAGGGGAAAATACTCCTTATTGTGACCTTCTGAGTTGCATATGATACACTAGATGTCTTCTATTTTATATTTTCCCTTGTCTTTCTTCATATATTCAACATGTAGAGATAATATAGATAGATGACTCAAAATTTGACTCATACCTGAGCTGGATTCTCCCATAGGGGCTAATTCTAATTTCATGGCGATCTCCAACGCTTCAGCCTGCAAAGCAATCTTCTACTGCATCAGAGGGACTCTGATGTGTGGTAGGAGGGAAACAATGAACCACTCTTTGTTCTTCTCATCTGGGATCTGAAAACTCAAACGGCATGTTAAGGTATTAAACCTTTGATCAAACTCCCAAACAGGTTCAGCTGCTTTTTGCTTGATTTATTTCAACTCTGTCATGCACTGTGATTCTGACTTGGGTTTCTTGAATTCAACAATCAACGCAGTCTTAATCTTGTTTAGCGGTTTTGGCTGTGCAAATCCTTGGACAAATTTCATGTACCATCTCAGTGCGCAGTCTCTTAGGGTAGTACTAAACTGAGCTCTCTTAACATCTTTGTCGGTGACATTCTTAATACTCCACACAGCCTCACATAGAAAATAGTACGTATTATGATCTTTAGATCCATCTCCCCTAAAGGTGGGTAACCTTATCTCATCTTCCATAGATCTTCCTAGGTTTCCTGACTGAGTATGTGTTGAAATTCTTGTAACAGTGCTCTGAGTGCTTTGATAACTCTAACTACTTTGGTTACTTAATGCTGCTAAAACAACAGGAGGAGTAATAATACTTACTTCAGCATTGGACGTAGTTCCTGAGGTTTATGATTCTTCTCGGTGAGGTTCTTCAGTCTTCCCTTCCTCTGCCCTAGTGTACTCTAAATGTTCCTCGTTCAGTAACTCTTCTTCTTCTCCACTGTAGAACCCTTCTTCTGTGTTGGTGGTTCGTGATTCTGCTCAAACAAGTTCACCAAAGGAACTTCTCTGAAGGTTCTCCCACTGCACGTATGTCCAACCTGTGTCGTTCTCACTGTATGAATTATTGAACATTAGATTTTTAATATGACCAACTACTATATCTTTAAGATGTTCTTCTCATGCAATAGCATCTTGATCTTCAACTTCAAAAAATTTAAACATTTCCTCTTGACCCCTTAAAGAAATATCTCTCTGCTTGGTTATATGACTCTACTCTGTCAATATCAAACTCGATGATGTACCCTCCAATGGTGCTATCAAACCAATGATCTAATTCTCTTGACACGACATTATCAACTCTCTTGACCATCTTGATCAACACCGACGTCCAAACCACATGCGGTCTAGATCTGATCTCAAATTGGGTATCTGCTAATCTGGCTAACCACTTGTATAGCTCCCTATGAATTCCTCCAAAGAAAATCTCATGTATATCAGTAAAGATATGCCTTCCCAACCGGTCTTTTGTGCTAAGATTAGGGTTCTTATTCTGGGCTTTCGCGAAGTCCTTTTCTTGTTCTTCTATCCACTTATGAATATTTGTCTTCGATGGAAACCACCTTCACATTCCCTCAAGAAAATCCTTGTCCCAGCAATGGAACCATTTGTTGGCACACAGGGGCAGACCTAGGGTTCATTTCTAACAATGCACCAATAATCTCTAACTATTGTCCCTTTCGGAAACACCTGCGAGGCAGATGCAGTCTCACCCAAAGTAGCAATAGGGGGTTGAAGGACACAGGTGTCTACAACCAGAGGAAATCCAAAGTAGATCTAATACAACAGCAACACAATATCTAGATATCATTTACCAGCTTAATCCTACTTTGCACATTCATATCTAAGATCTACCACAATGATGCAATAACATAATAATAAGAAGGAAAAAGAACACAACATCAATCACACAGAACAACAAGATATACGTGGTTCACCCTCTCCCTAGGGCTACGTCCATAGAACTGTGTTTCTTGATATTATAGGAAAACATACAGTTCTATCTGCACTCTTAGCTTGCAAATATCTCTCTTCTTATCTCTCTTTCTCTCCCCTTCCTGCGCACCCAGCTGCAGGATTGATCTTCGCACCCAACTGAAGATCTTACAATACCATAAGGCTCTCACTCTCATCACTTCTCTGTCTCTCAACAACAATAATCACTCTATCAACAATCACAATCGCAACAACTACCATCCATAACTCGAACCTAAATGTGAACCCCTCTTATCCCCTCTAGGTTCTTATTTATACATTACAATAGATCTCGGACATCCTTAGGTTGAAACCTAGATGTCAAAACCCTAATTACCAAAACCCTAGGTGTCTAAAACCCTAGGTCAACTTGACCCACATTTTTCGGGCTTCTCCAACCTATCTTTCCTTTTTCCTGCAAGGTGCTCCAAAGCATCTGTTGGTAGATTTTTCCACTTTCTAAGTTTTCCACCATCCATCTTCCTTGCTGACCTGTTCTCCTCGATATTCTCGTCCAACGGCTTGTTCTCCCGTACTTCTCTCCTTCTTTTCTGCTTCTTTGACCACTTCGACCTAATCTCAATCAGTGTGTCTTCCACGCAGTTCACACTTCGCCTTTTCTTCCGTAATATTTGCTTCCTTCCATAACCAAGGGCATTGTGAGTTCTTGGTCATGTCTTTTGGGTTGACTAATGCTCCTTCTACTTTTTAAACCTTATGAACAAAAAAATCAACCCCAACTTAGAAATTTTTTGTTTGTTTTCTTTGATGATATACTTATCTATAAAAAACCATGGGAAGACAACATTAAACATGTGGATAAATTCCTACAAATTCTTGAGAACAATCAATTGTATGTAAAAATATCCAAATGTGATTTTGGGAACAAAAAGTAGAGTATTTGGATCATATTATTCCACGGGAAGGGGTCAAGGTGGACCCTCAAAAGATTCAAGCTATCATAAAATGGACTATTCCTAAGAACATCAAGAGTCTTAGAGGATTTTAGGGTCTTACGAGATATTAATGAAAATTTATTAAGAATTATACACGCATTGCAGGCCCACTTACATATTTCTTGAAGAAAATTTCTTTTGTATGGAATGAAGAGGCTAACTTGGCATTCTCACTCTTAAAGGATGCTATGTATTCTACACAAATGTTGGAAACACCTGAATTTTTAAAACATCCATAGTCAAATGGGATTCATTAATACAATGAATTAGAGAAGTATTGATGCAAGAAGGGAGACTATTGGTTTTGAAAGTAAACAATTCAAGGGAAAATAATTGGTGAAATCTACACATGAAAAAATAATGGAAACAATTTTGCACGTAATAAAAAAAATGGTAACGATATCTCATTTGGAGGAATTTTTAAGTCAAGACAGACCATGATAGCCTAAAGTGATTTTTGGAGAAAATATTTTCATTAGAAGAGAAAAAAAATTGGGTAGAAAAAATCAAGGGTTTGATTTTGAAATAATCTACAAAAAGATGAAGGACAATGTGGTAAACAATGCTCTTTTCAAAATAGAAGAAGTCTCAAGTTTATATTCCATTACATCTCCCATTCCTATGTGGTTGGAGGAACCTCACAATGAAGGGAAAGACAACAATAGTACTAGAAAGAAAATACAATGTCTAAAAGAAGGGAAGAACTCTATGGAACTATGGGAGTGGAAGAGATATATCCTTTAGTACAAGGATATCATATTTTTATGACCTCAATCAATGTTGAATAAAAACAAATATTAAGGGAATCTCATGACTCTCCAATGCCAATACATTCAAGGTTCCTTAAAATATAACAAAGTATCAAAAAAAGTGTTTTTTGGGGAAGGAATGAAGAAATATATTCAAAAATTTGTAGAGAATGTTATGTGTGCCAAGGAAATAAAGGAAATACAATCAAGACTCCAAGGTTTATTAAAACTTTACACATACCTAATAAAATATGGGAATAGATATCAATGAATTTCATTATAGGTTTACCGAAATCAGAAGGCAAGGATGTCATTTTTGTGGTTATGGATAGACTCACAAAAGATCCAAAATTCACAAGAATTATTTGGAAAGAGTTATGGAATATGAGTGAAACAACAATATCTATGAGGTCAACATGTCATACACAAACAAATGGTTAAACAAAAATAGTTAACATATATTTATAGGGTTATCTTCATTTCTATTCTTTATACAAGCAATCTCAAAGGGTGAAGTTTCTTCCTATGGCATAATGGTTTTATAATACCACCTATCACACATCTACTAAGATACTCCATTTGAAACTCTTTATGGATATCTAGCTCCTAGTATCACATATTTTTTAGGACCAGTCCAAAGTATAAGAAGTAGACTCACATATGGAATAGACTAAAGAAACATTGAAAATTATTAAAGAAAACCTTCAAATGTCATAGAACGGGATGAAGCAACGACATATCAACATTGAAGTGAAAGAAAATTTGAGGAAGGTAATTGGGTATTTTTGAGACTACAACCTTATAAGAAATATATTCCCAAACAAAAACAAAAATTGAAACTAGCTCCAAAATTTTATGAACCCTACAATATTATTCGCAAGATAGGAGAAGTGGTGTATGATTTAGATTTTCCTTCTTCTCGCATTCATGAGGTTTTTCATATATCTTTCCTCAAAAAGGATCTGGGACAAACCATGACAGTGTGGACAGAGCTTCGAGAATTAAATGAAAAAGGTAAGTTGATTCTTGAACAAAAAAAATTTATAGATCAATGTTCTCTATCTCTTCAGAATAAAACGATTATGGAGTACCTAATCAACTAGAATAATATGCCTCCAAAAGAAGCTACATGAGAAAATGAGCAATTCATGAAGAAACACCCTCAATTACAAGCTTTGAGGGAAAATATTTTTTAAAGAGGGGGGCTATGTTAAGGCCCTAACCTTCATTCATTATTAGTATATTAGTTATGTTTAGGTTGGATTAGTGGTAGGTTACATCACACTCACTTTATCTCCTATTTGTAATAAAGGAGGTTCATTTATATAGATGTGTTGTCTTGTGAATTGGATATATTGTAAATGGAGTTTTCCCCTTGCAGTGGCTTTTTATTCATTGACTCTTTATCATTTTCAAGGCATGGATATACTTCTTCTTTCTAATCTTATTCTATTTGGGGAATTTGGTTCATGATAGTTTGGATGGTCTTGCAAATTTTCAACCATCGACACAAGGAAAACAAAACAATAAATTTGTTTCTTAGGGATATGAGATCAAGTTTAAAATACCCTTAGTAGGTTGGTGACCAAAACTACAACTACATAAGTGCAGTTTGAAGAAAAACATACATTATACTAGGAATTATACTCTACATAAAATGAGGAATTCAGTGACCATGATGATATATGCAAAGATGTGTTGAACTAAATCATAACACATTGAAATTTGAAACACCCCCCCAAAAAAATAATTCATAGCATACATGTTATGAAATCCATGCTATTTTTTAGAACACAATCAATATTCTGATGACATATGCAAAGATGCATCGAATCGAAGCACAAAACATCAAAATTTGGAACACCCCCACAAAAAAGAGAATTCCTAGCATAAATTTTATCAAATTGAAGAGATTTTCATAATAAAGTCAAAATCCGACATTCATACACGAGAACCAAGTCTACGGTTCAAATAATAGGAAAATAGTTAGTCCATACTTACAAATTTCCTATTTACCATAGAAAAACTACAAAATGATTCATTAGTACACAAAGCCCAACAAAAGTTAAAACAAGCAAGCTCAAAAAAGAGAAAAACAAAATTAATGATCTTATACCTGAATTAGACTCAAATTATCATGATAGAAACCAACAAAACTCTCATTCACACTCTTTTATCTAAGCTTCCTACACACCTCGACATATTTCACAAAGAACTGATGGTGTTCTAGCTACCATTTCTCCTGATGTGATCTTATAGCCATTGGGAGAAATCAAGGAGCTAGTATTTGTTAGAGGTTTCCCCTAGCACAAAGTGGTTGTGGCCCTTCACAGCTGATGTGAAGGAGAATATGATGAATCACAGGTAGTAAAATATGATGAATCCTAGGTAGGCGCATCATAAAAATTGAAAATGTAACAAATTTATAAAAACTTTTAAAAACCG
>ML784211.1:10598-32536 GCA_009831015.1 Picea engelmannii | reverse complement strand
CCAAAGCAGGAGAAAACCACGAAATGCTTTTTCTTATATGTCTTTAAGAATTACATTCATTGGAAGCACCAACTTCCTTTGTTTTCCAGCTGCAACTGGAAGGAGGTTCCAGCCCCCTAGTTTCTTAGGCTACTTGAGGGAAGCTCCAACTCCCCAATTCTTTGGCTACAACCAGAAGGAGGCTCCAACCCCCTAGTTTCTCAGGCTACAACCTAAAGGAAGGTACAACTCCCCAAATCTCTGGCTACAACCAGAAGGAGGCTCCAACCCCCTATGTTCTTCAGCTACAACTAGAAGGTGGCTACAACCACCTGTCCTTTCCCCGTCCAACCTCCCTAATGTAGACGTAGAATGATGAACCATTTTCACACTATCACTGTGACATATATTGTTGTAAACCTGTACCTATCAACCTGTAATCAACCCGTAACAACATGTACCAATAATGTGTGACAACATGTACCATACATCAACCTGTACCTCAACCTGTACCATAAACAAATGCGTCAACCATGCATCAAACTTGTCACAATAACCTGTCCAAACAAAACTGTAATCAACCTGTACCATAAAAAAGTGCATCAACCATGCACCAACCTGTACCTCAACTTGTACCATAAATGATTAAATCAACCATGCACCAAATATGTACCAATCATGCATCAAATACACATAAAATATGACTCATCAAGATGTACCAACATCATCAACTATACACCTCATGTATGTGCCAACTCATCAACTACTTGTCTCAACCATGTACCTCAACCAAAATCCCTCATCAATTTCATCATCCAAATCTAATTTGTAGATCTATAATAGACCTGGTGTATATGATCACATACCTGCAAACCTTCCTTAACTTTAACAATAAGAGACTATCATTTTCATCAAACTTTACTTTAGTCTCACATGACTAATTTTGGATTAGTCAACAACCCTAACTTGAAATAATCATAACTGTATACATGTAATGAATAAAGAAGTAAAAATAGTACACAATCTTCATCAGTGTCTTTTATGCGATTCCTCCAGGTTTCACTACTTGGAACCTCTCAGAAAAGAATTTATAGCAAAAATGGCATACCTTGTTGAATTATGGCTTATTCTAGTGAGCGAACTTGTAGAGTGTGCCCTATACGGAATATTTGTTGTATGGATATGAAAATGGTACACAGAATACTACTGACAATACTCTAACCAATACATTTGGTATTACTAAATTTGGATATGTTATGAATAATTTATGATGTTTTTACCCGAAACACCTGTTTTAGACTAGTTTCAGGACTAGCCACAAACCATATTTTCCACGGAGTGTAAATCCAAAACTGCAACGACCCACAAGCTGAAATTTGTATCAAAACTACTTGGATATGTTTCCTCAATGGAATCCCAATTTCATGGTCTGAATCATTCTAGAAAAAAAGGTATTGCAAAAATGGTGAGATGACCTGTAAATAACATACCTTAAAAAGCATCATCAAAACAATTCATCCTCCCTTGAATTTCAGCCTTCTTTACTTCACCTTCCCTTTGAAATTTGTCTTAGATATCCTTTGGTTACCTCAGTCACTTGTAGATACCCACTTCTAACCACTTGTCCACTTAGTAATTTCTCCATTAACTTTATTATTTAAATAATTTATTTTGTATCCACTTCAACTTATAGTACACTCATCACTTCACTTTATTATTTAAATTATATTCTAACCATCTTAACCCACTTTCCTTATTTTAGGGCTAACCCAATTCTAACCACTTGCCCACTTAGAAATTTCTTAATTAACTTTATTATTTAAATAATTTATTTTGTATCCACTTTGACTTATAGTACACTCATCACTTCACTTTATTATTTAAATAAATTCTTCTTTGCAACCTATTGGCACAGGGGCAGACCCAGAGTTCAATGCTCAAGAGCGCACCAACAAAGCCCTAACTACCGGCCCTTTCAGAAACACATGTGAAGCAAATGAAGTCACACCTAAGGTAGAGGCAGGGGTGGTTGCAAGACTTAGGAGTCTGCAACCTTAGTTGGGACACAGATTTGTGATTATCTTCCTTACAGTGCACTTAGCATCAGTTATTCCTTAGCATTCATTCATTAATATACTTCACAAAAGGCACAGAGAATTGTAGTGAATACTATACTAAGAATTCTTCAGTACTTATCCACATAAATATAGGTTAGATTCAATAGATCAAGCACTAAGCATCTCATAAATCAGATCTAATGTTCATTCATTCATCAACAACACAGAGCATAACTAGGTCTACTTAATCACATCAAGCACTTAGACAAGAAAGAGATAAATATATAAGAGTGAAGAAAAAAACATTATATACACAATTACTATGGTTCACTCCCACCCTGGGGCTACGTCCACAAAGTCTCCTTTATATTATCTTGGTCAAGCAGTTACAGCGCAGAGCTCTAATGACCCTTACTTTGCACAGGACAGAAGATCTGTGCAGCTCGCTAGATCCTTCTTCCTTGCTCTTCAGCATCAGACTATAACAACCTGCACTTAGCTCTCTGATCTCATGCACAGAGCACTCTAAGAAACATTCGATCACACATATCCAATTACTAGCACTAAGATTTCATTCATACATCACATAGATGTACTACATTACTATATCCTCCTTATCTTACTATCTACATTGCCTATTTATAAATTACAAAATGGGCCTAAACGTGGGTAAACCCACGGTCCGACATCCCTTTCCCATTACATCAACCCAAAACCCTAAAATGGACCCAAAAATAGGTCTTGCTTCCTTATTTTTTGCTTCGCGTTGCGCTCCTTCCTTAGCAAGTTGTCGTAGTCCCAAAAGTGGTAAAGTATGACCAAGTACTCTTAAACTTGGTCAAGGGCCAACAGGCCCCCAACACTCACCTATGACTCGTCCCGAGTCACTTGGGTCTGACCAATTCCACTTCGAACGCCTCAAGCTTGGCTCGAGTGGCTTCGACCTGCTACAGTGCGACCACCTCTTGTTCAGTAAATTCTTGGATTACTGTGTCATTGAGAGGTCCTTCCAGGCGTTGTTATGTAGTGATGACACCCTATTTGAGTTCAGCTCCCTGGCTTTCAGGTTCGGTGAACAGTTGGCATGCCTTCTCTTGCAGTGGTTGCAGTCGTTGAGAGACATCCATTACTTTACTTTGCAGTGTGTGTTCTTGTTGTTGGGTTGTACATTTCTCTGTGAACCTCTTCATTCTTTCGACTGGGGTCATGGACTTCAGTTGCGTTTGTAGCACATATGCATGTTTCTTTGCTTCGTCGAGTTGTGCCTCCAATGTATGCAATTCTGGATTCTTTGCAAGGGTTTCATAGGTTTGGGTGCTTCTGATGCTTAGCTTCCTACATTCCGAAGAAAAAAAAATTAATCGGTCGACTGCGCTTCGAGAAATGGCCTCTCTTAGATCTCTTATCTCTTGGAGTGTCTCAGGCATGGTGTGGAGCTCTAGATCCGTGATGCGTTGTTGCAGTTGTTGGATTACTGTTTCCAGTTGGGTCACTTGTTGTGGAAGACGATCTTCCATATTCACTTCTATGATCATCACAGAGTGTCGTGCCTTGTGAACTCTTTCTTGTGTTTCAAGTTGCTCTGCTAGCAACTGGTCTTTGCTCTGCTGTAACTGGGCTTTTTCCTCCTCCCATTTCTCTTGTAAGTCAAGTTGCTCCTGTTCTTCCTTTCTTCGTTGCTCTTCATGTGCACTTTGTGCTTGCACCAAAGCCTGGGTGGCTTTCGCTATGTCTTCTTGAGCTCGTCGAAGGCGAGCTTTGACTTTCTCAGTGATCTGGCGTAACTATGTGGGCTCATCATTTGTTCCTGATATTTCCATTGTTAACGGCGTCGTAGAAACTGCTTGGATAGAATGAAGTGCATGTTGCACTTATTTGAATTCGCTCGTGATCCAGCAGAATAGTTCCTCCTGCTTTGCTTCTTGCTTTTCCATGAGATCTAATGAAACATCATTCAACGCGACAATTAAGAAGTCAAAATCATCTGGGGTAAGCGTGGTCCGAGTGGCCTTAGTTTTCTTCTTGGATGAGGGCCTCGGTGGGGTAATCTTCCTTTTCTTGGAGGGATCTGCCTCGTCCCTAGGCGGGGTAACCTCTCCTTTGCTCTGTTCAACTTCTGTGCCCTCTAATTCTTCATTATCACCTCCCTTCGTAGGTGAGAGCGAAGCAGTCTTCATGGATGTGTTGTGGATATCTTGAAATTACACATCCTTCTTAGTCTTGCGCGGTCCTGGTGTATCTGGCATAGCTTCAGGACTATTTATGTCAGACATCTCTACGGCATCTGCTGCAACAAGGAGGTATGCTGACCATTCCTTGGTAATCTCCTCCAAGTCATCTTCTATCAGCTTGTAATATGGTTGGAGTTGTTTTTTATGCTCATCTTCACGCGTTGTGATGTAGGTGAAGTGACGATCTGCGTTGAATTTCATCAAAGGTCAAAACCTATGAAGAGTGTTGGGTGTAATGTGCAGTGTATACTGAATGGAATTCCTCAACTGAGTGTATTACGCATGGAAGATGGCATTGGACTGCCAATGTTTGTTCATGTCATTGGAGTACCACAGTGTACAAAAATTCGCAACCAGGGGTTCAAAGGGTTTGATCTCTAGAAACGTGACTCCCTTGGGAAGTTCCCATGTGATGAATGCGAAGAGTATGAGCAACCAACTAAAGTGGAACTCATACCCTTGGTCCTGCGCTTGTCTACAGTCAAGCTCTAGCTGATTTATAAGGTAGTTCACCCAGTTCATTTGTAGTCCCTCCACGCACTTCCCTGTGAGGTCAACTACAAATCCAGTCACCTGTGTAGGTCTATTTTTTTGTACTAACTTGCCTGCGATCAACTAGCAACCAAAGTGTACTGTTGCATTCTCAATGGAGGCTACCTTGTAACCTCACATGCCTTTCTCTAGATCACTATATGTGTCCTTTATTTGTTGAGTGAGAGCACGATCTGCAGTCTTTCCAGGGTAAAAGTCATGCGGGTCAGGGCCCTGCATGCTTATCCCAATGATCTGATTGATCATAATCGGATCCACGGTGATGCATCGATCCAACTATAGGTATACTCCATGGTAGCAGGACAACAATAGTCGAACATAGGCATTTACTTCCTGATGCCTCCCAAAATGTGGAATCTTCATTACGTTGAGGAGGGTTGACTGTGCAAGGTTATGGGTCCATTGTTGTGGTACAATCTTGGGGTTCTTTCCTTTTGTAATATTCAAATACTTGTGCGGGGATAGCATGTTATATACCTTGCGATATCCAAGGTTAAAATCACTGAATTTTAGTGTGGTGAGCTTCTCCTGGTCAGCATGAACTGCGCGCACCACTTTCAGGAGGTACGCAGTGACTACAACATAGTCGAAGTATCTTGGTACAGAGTCTCAATTCACTGGTCCGCTTAGTGGTGGGATATATTTAGGCAAGATGCTTGGGATCATCTTCATAATGGAGAAGTCGTTTCCTAGATTAGATCGTCTTTACGAAGGTGGTCGGGATGGACCTGCTCAAGCAGTGGAGGGGGAAGCTAGAAGTATGCCCGAGGACGATGCCTGTACACCTATAGACATTCTGCATTTTGACATGACTCTCTCAGCCATTAAATCAATTAGAACTTCTTCAACAATTTTCTCAGCAGTGTTGAGCTCGTTCGACATACAAACTTGGGTCAGCTAGCTTGGGTGCAAAAGGAATTCAGAGACGAAAATGAATAGTAAGGCAATGATCTTAGAGTAAGTAAATCTCAAGGTTCATGCTCAGATTCTCAGTTAGAAAAAATTATTCTCGGTGTGTGGCGCAACAGATTAAGTAGGAAATATCAGCAACGGTCGGCTTGCAATGGACATGGAGTCTTCATTAACTCTATTCTATCCATTTTGGTGCTATCCAATGCTATAGTTGTAACCCATAACTGCTTTTCAATCCGTTCGGAGTGGCAGTCAAATGGGTATATCGGTTCCAACGGCTATATTGCTTCGTCATGGAAAAGCATTCTATGTCATTGTTCTGATATCTAGGCGAAGCTCCCATTTTGAAATTATTCTTAGTATGAAGTGTCCTCTAGAACCTCTTGTAACCTTACAGTATTATCCATTTTCTTTCTTAACTTCCTAGCCTTCTTCCCAGTGAGTTTCATCTCAGTAATGCTTTTACCATTCTTATGTTTATCTTATGTGGTATTAGTTATTTCGCGTTGTGGAATATCTTTCTTAGGGTTCCTTGATAATACTTCTTCTGTATCAAAAATAGGTAACTCAATCTTCTGGGGATCCTCAAGTGTTCTCTTAGCTTTGACATCGGAGGTACTAATATTAAATATCTGCAATATGTTCTTTTGTTATTCAATCAAGTGCGTGATCCTTCTAGTCATAAAGTCTTTTAACTCTTACTTCTTCTGTTCCAAAACTTTCTCTTCTTCTCTTCGTCTAGCTTGTTCTCTATCAATCCAAGGTTTTCCTATGAGCATGGTAAATGGGGCGTTGTCTTCAAAAAATTAAATTATCTTAGAGTCTTCCTCTGTCGAAGTTCCATTGATAGTCATAGGTATCTGGGCGAGCCTTCCACATAGGTTTACTAGCTTTCCTCTGAAGAAACTTGTTCCTCCTAGGGAAGGGATCATGGCAAGCTTCCCTATAGCTTCCCAAGTTCTTTCTGGCATAATGTTCACTTGCACTTCTTCATCAAGAGTACAGTCAATGTCAAAGTCCCCTATTCTTGCTTCGATTTTCTCCTTTTCTTTGAAGATCTCTGATAGCCTAACATGTCGGTGGTCATTCAAGGTATCTTTCATCTGTAGAAATATCTTTTCTGATTCTTTTTGGGTTTCTGCTATAATCTTGGTCTCTTTATATCCCTCAAGGTTTGCTTGTTCCATATTCATCTTCTCAAGCCTAGCAATCATTCTCGGGCAATCCAATACTTCATGGTCCATACCCTTACAACAGAGGCAACTAGGTCTTCTCCCAGGGCATTCTTTAGCAAGATGTCTCGGTCGTCTGCAACTATAACAGAGGGTTAATCTTCTCGTCCATTTATATGTTCCCCAACTCCTTCTGTACTCCGCACCAGGATCATGGTGGCTAGCCTACAAAAAAAAAATTATAGGATCGTGCATCCACTTGTTAGTCCAGACATTCTTTCGATGCATAGGTATAACATATCTATCACTATACTTATCAGATCTATTCATATCAAGATTTCTTTCATATATTAATGCCCTAAGAACCTTTTTATATCCTTTTTCCTTGCTCTTCAGCATCAGACTATAACAACCTGCACTTAGCTCTCCAATCTCATGCACAGAGCACTCTAAGATACATCCAATCACACAGATCCAATTACTATCACTAAGCTTTCATTCATACATCACATAGATGTACTACAATACTATCTCCTCCTTATCTTACTATCTACATTGCCTATTTATAGATTACAAAATAGGCCTAAATGTCGGTAAACCCATGAGCCAACATCCCTTTCCCGTTACATCAACCCAAAACCCTAAAATGGACCCCAAAATAGGTCTTGCTTCCTTATTTTCTACTTCGCGTTGCGCTCCTTCCTTGGAAAGTTGTCGTAGTCCCAAAAGTGGTAAAGTATGACCAAGTACTATTAAACTTGTTCAAGGGCCAATAGGCCCCCAAGACTCACCTATGACTTATCCCGAGTCACTCGAGTCTGACCAATTCCGCTTCGAATGCCTTGAGATTGGCTCGAGCGGCTTTGACCTGCTGCAATGCGACAACCTCTTGTTCAGTAAATTCCTGGATTACTGTGTCATTGAGAGGTCCTTCTAGGCATTGTTCTGTAGTGATGACACCCTGTTTGAGTTCATCTCCCTGGCTTTCAAGTTCGGTGAACAGTTGGCATGCCTTCTCGAGAGACGCCCATTACTTTACTTTGCAGTGTGTGTACTTGTTGTTGGGTTATGCGTTTCTCTGCGAACCTCTTCATTCTTTCGACTAGGGTCATGGATTTCAGCTGCGCTTGTAGCACATCTGCATGTTGCTTTGCTTCATGGAGTTGTGCCTCCAATGTCTGCAATTCTGGATTCTCTGCAAGGGTTTCATAGGTTTGGGTGCTTCTGATGCTTAGTTGCCTACATTTTGAAGCCAGAGTTTTTAATCGGTCGATTGCACTTCGAGCAATGGCCTCTCTTAGATCTCTTATGTCTTGGGGTGTCTCAGGCACGATGCGAAGCTCTAGATCCATGATGCACTGTTGAAGTTGTTGGATTACTACTTTCAGTTGGGTCACCTACTGTGGAAGACGATCTTCCATATTCACTTCTATGATCGTCACAGAGTGCAGTGCCTTGTGAACTCTTTCTTGTGTTTCAAGTTGCTCTGCTAGCAACTGGTCCTTTCTCTATTGTAACTGGGCTTTTTCCTCCTCCCATTTCGCTTGTAAGTCAAGTTGCTCATGTTCTGCCTTTCTTCATTGCTCTTCATGTGTGCTCTATGCTTGCGCCAAATCCTGGGTGGCTTTTGCTATGTCTTCTTGAGCTCGTCGAAGGTGAGCTTCGACTTTCTCGGTGATCTGGCGTAACTGTGTGGGATTAGCATTTGTTCCTGATATTTCCATTTTTAACGGTGACGTAGAAACTACTTGGATAGACTGAAGTGCATGATGCGATTATTTGAATTCGCCCATGATTCGGCAGAATAGTTCCTCCTGCTTTGCTTCTTTCTTTTCCGCGAGCTCTAATGAAACATCATTCAACGTGGAAATTAAGAAGTCAAAATCATCTGGGGTAAGCATAGTCTTAAGCGTGGTCCGGGTGGCCTTAGTTTTCTTTCTAGATGAGGGCCTCGGTGGGGTAATATTCCTTTTATTAGAGGGATTTTCCTCGTCCCTAGGCAAGGTAACCTCACCTTTGCTCTGTTCAACTTCTGTGCCCCCTAGTTCTTCATCATCACCTCTTCAACTTCTTAAGAAAGAAAGTTAAGAGCATAGGAGTGGTAAATGGTTTGCAATCTTCCATTAAGATCCTCTTTAACATTTCTCTGATATACTTAGTTTGAAAATAAAAATTACTTGGTTTCTTTGACGTATCTGAAGACCCAAAAAGAAGGATAGTTCTCCAAGTAATGACATTTCAAATTCATTATGCATATCCTTTGCAAATTTCTGGCTTAACCCGTCATCAGTACTTCCAAAAATAATATCATCAATATAAACTTCAATTAATAAAATACCATCTTGAGTTACCTTGATGTAGAGGTTGTTGTATGCACTTCATTTTCTAAACCCTGCCTGTTGTAGATATTTATCCAGTTGTTTGCATAGGGGAAGACCCAGGGTTCAACGCTTAACAATGCACCAACAAAACCTTGACTACCAGCCCTTTTGGAAACACCTACAAAGTAGGCGAAGTCTCACCTGAGGTAGAAGCAGGGGGGGTTACAGGACGCAGGTGTCTATAACCAGGATGGGACACAAATCTATGATAATAACACTTTGCAGATTATTTTTTTAACGCTTAGGAAGTGACATACAATAGTTCATTAACCTTATTAACATCACAGAACAAACCCAAAGATAGATCTAGCGTAGTAACAACAAATATTATGCACCTTAAACTCTTAGCACATAGCACTGTGAATCAGATCTATCATTTTAACATAAGAAAAGAATTTAATAAAAACATATATATTCATTACACATTCTAATCTAAGCACTAAGAAAAACATAATGGGGATAACATTGCACAAAGAAAACCATAAGAAACCAAATATACGTGGTTCACCCCAGTGTGGGGCTACGTCCACCAACCGCTTCGCCTCTTTATTATTCGTCAATCTCTTACATTCAGTTACTCCTGTGCACTAAGCCACAGAGTCAATATTCACACCAGACATGAGATATATGCACTAAGCCCCAGATCCTCCTTCCCAAAATTGGTCAAGGCATAGAGCCAACTCTCTATTGAGCACAAAGCCTTAACACACATACATTTCTTTTCACAAAGTAACTTGCACTACTTGCACTTAATTAACTTCTACAACACATTCTTATTTATTTATACTTTTACAAACCCTCACAATAAGGCCTAAACATGGGAAAATCCCATTGGTCGACATCCCCTAAAACCCATTACAAGAACCCTAGAGGACCCCTTATTGGGTCCACATATCCCTATAAAAAAAGTGAGATCCACAATCTCTGCTTCCCCTGGGTGCTCCATCTTCTACCATCGTGTCGAAGTCCAAAAGTGGGCCAAATATGACCAAAGTTTCCCCAAAACTTGGTCGAGGGCCAACAGGCCCCCAACACTCACTTGTGACTTTTCCCGAGTCACTCAGGTGTGGACAATGTTGATTCAAAGGCCTCGAGCTTAACTCGAGCTTCCTCATCTTGCTAATTCACCTGAGCCTTCTGCTCAACGAGCTCCTGGATCATCTGCTCTGTAACAGGCCCTTCCAGGCGTTATTCTACTACTGCATCCAATTGTAAGCCCTGTCCATCAATCTCCTCGAACACCTTGAAGGCTTCATCCTGCACAGGTTGTAGCTTCTACATGACTTCCATTACCTTACCCTGGATGACAGTGATCTATTGTTGTACTGCACAATGCTCCTAGGATCTCTTCATTCTTTCCATTGCGGTGAGAAACTTCATCTGCACCTACAACAAGAGTGCTTCCTACTACACCTTCTGTAACTGCGCTTCTAGATTTGTCATCTCTGGATCCTCAGTGAGGATTTCATATGGTTGGGTGCTCTTATCACTTAACTGCTTACATTCTGAGGCAAGGAATATTATGTTTGCAACTATGTTCTTAGCGGTCTCCTCCCTCTGGTCACGCACCTCCTGGGGGGTTATTAGTACTGTTTGGGCCTCCAATTCTGTTATCCTAGATTGAAGCTATTGGAGGGTCTCAGCCAGCATCACTACTTGAGATTTGACCAGCTCCTGTTCCTCCTGTACCAAGACTGGTACAGAAAGACATGATTTACTTACAGCTTCTTTGACTGTGGCCTGCTCTATGAGAATTTGCTACTTTTCCCTCTGTAGCTGGGATTTTTCCTCCTGAAGCTCAACTTTCTCATTTTCATGGGCAACTACACTGCCCTGTGCTGCTCGTAGTTGTGATAAGACTTCATATTTCTCCTATTTCAAGGATTGTGTAGCCTTCTCCTTCTCTTCCTAGACTCTTTGGAACCGGGCTTCTGTTGCATCCACAAGTATTCTCAATTGGGATGGTTCATCCCCCAATTCTACAGTCTGTGATGAGGAGAGTGTAGAGGGCACAACAGGTACTGCGCGGACCAAGCAAACAACATGTTTCACTTCCTTCAGTTCTCTCTCAATTCTTCTGTATAGCTCCTCCTTCTTCTCTCCATATCTTTGCAACATGTCCTCAGAGGCATCCTCCATAGCTGCACAGACCAAACTGATGTCATCATCCATGAGGGTGGCTTCCAACTAGGACTTATTAGCGCACGTCTTCTTCCTTACTGAGGGTTTATTTGGAGAAACCTTCCTCTTCTGCGGTGGTATTATCCCAGTAGGGGGATATTTAGGCGGTGTAGCTTCGCCTCCTCCCTGCTCTTATTCTATTTCATATCCTCCTCCCTGTCCTTTTGCTTCATCTTCTCCTCCTCCTAGCGAGCCAAACCCGTTTTCTTCAGAAGAATTGTCCTCTTCATCGCTCTCTATATCCTGGACTTCCTCCTGCTTTTTCTTCTTCTTCGTCACACTGGAATGACCGACATGCTCGACTGGGGTAACTATGGGGATTTCTATGGTGTTAATGTCATATAATTCTGCATTAGCGACATGTACAAGAAATTCCTTCGGCCACTCCTTTGTAATCTGCTCCATATCTTCACCTGTTATCTTGTAGTACGACTGCAATTATTCTTGGTTCTCATCTCTGTGCGCGACGATGTATATGAAATGGGGATCAACGCAGAACTTTGCTATTGTTTGGTACTGGTGTAGGGTGCACAGTGTCATGCATGGAAATGATTCGATGGAAACATTTAATTGTTGATAGTACCCATGAAACACAACATTGTACTGCCACTGCTTCATCATGTCATTGGTATGCCACAGGGTTAAAAATCGAGCGGGCAACAGCTCCATAGGTTCGATCTCTGGGAAGGTGGTTCCTTCAGGCATTTTCCAAGTGACAAATGCGATCAAAATGATCATCCAACTGTAACTGAATTAATATCCCAAATCCTAGGCTTCACAAAAATCCTTTTCTAGCTCATTGATGAGGTAATTCAGCCAATTCATTTGCATGTCCTCCACACATTTTCCTGCGAGGTCCACCATGAATCCGATGACCTGTGTGGGGTGGTTCTTCCTTACTATCTTTCCAGCTAGGAGTTGGCAAGCAAGTCGCACTGAGCCATCCTATATAGAGACTACCTTGTAACCTTGCTTTCCTTTCTCTACCTCTTCATAAGCTTCCTTGATGCGCTGTGACAGGAAACGGTCTAAGGCCTTCCCTGGATAAAACTGTTGAGGGTCATGACCCTTCACACTTAATCCTATGATCTAGTGGATCAACGCTGGATCCACATTAATCCTTCTATCGAGCCACAAGTGTCTACCATGATATCACGACAAGAGGAGTTTAACGCAAGCGTTAACCTCTTGCTGGCAGCCAAAATGCAGGATCTTCATCACATTTAGCATGGTGGACTACACCAACCCCTTAATCCATGGATGTGAGATGAGGCGAGGCTTCTTCCCAGTTGTCTTTGTGAGACAGAGGTGGGGCACCAACATGGCATAGTTCTTTCAGTCTCCCAAATTGAAGTCATTGTTCTTCAACCGTGAGATCTATCCTAACTGACTCCCAACTATGTGTATTCCTTTCGAAATGTACATAGTAAAAAAAAAGTACTCAAAGTCATGAGGGATGATGTCACGGTTAACAGTGCCAACCAAAGGTGGAATATATTCGGGTAGGATCGACGGGATCTGCTTCGCATTAGCTAGATCACCGTGGTGCTTACTTTGTTGCTCAGTCATGGGGTTGACACAGTCAGAACGTCGTTCGGTCAAAGGGGAAGCCTACAGTCCCCTATTCGACGACGCATAGACACCTTCGGATATCGGTCTATCGACCATTAGCTTCTTAACGACTTCCTGGATAGACTTCTCCAATTCACTAGGTTCGCCCGACATTCTAGTTTTTAACAAACAGGCGGGGTAGGAAAATAGGCGGAGTAGACAAAGGATAGATGGGGTCTAGTTTGAGATAAAAAAACTTGACACTTGGAAAAATATCTATTTAGCTTAGTCAATCATGGGTAGAAAAAATTGGTCCCAACGCAACAACCAACTAGTTAAATAAGCGGGGCATTGTAACGGATCTTCCAACGGCCATGAAATGCTTCCATTAATGTAAATATATCCGTTATGGCGCAGTCTCAACATCCCAAAAGCAGTCCATAAGCTCATAAATGTGTTTTCTAACTGTTCAGGAGAGTCGTTCCAACGGTCGAGGCACCTCCAACAGTCATATAAATTCGCCAGGTCGAAGTCCAATTCTGCGCGATCCTTCTCTTCCAGCGAGGTTCAAATCCTGGGAACCTACCTCCTGCGAGGTTCTAGTCTATGAAGTCTTCCATCTGGTATTTGTAGCTTCTTGTAGATTTTCCATATTATCTTTCTTTTTATTGAGCTTCCTTGCCTTCTTTCCTATTATCCGAGTCTCTCTAACTATTTCTGGAATCCTCTTTCAATTTTTATTCTTATCTTCCCCTAGCGTAGTGGCTTCGCATTGTTGAGGTGCCCTTAAAGGGTCTGAAGTTAGAATCCCTTTTCTTAACACTTCCTGGGTGGATATAATTATTTCTTAAACATATAGGTCCTTCAAGCCTTCTTGCATTCTTTCAACCTTGACAGCTAATTCTCTTGCTTTCTTCCCCTCTTGCGTTATTGCTTTGTTCTGTTGCGTTGACTTATCCTCTCGTTCTTCTATTAGTCGATCTATTTTCTTAGCTATGAAATCCCTTAATTCTTGCTTTTTCTTTTCTGTATCTTCTTCCTCTGATTTCCTTCTAATCTGATCCTTCTCAATCCAATTCTTTCCTAACAAAAGTGGGAAGGGAACGTTGTCCCCGACAAACTTAATGACTTCAAATTATTCTTCAATCGATGTTCCATGAACAATAATAGGTACATTAGTAACTCTTCGACATAAAGTTATCATCTTACCTTTAAACAATCCTATCCTTCCCAACCAAGGTACCATATTAGGATTTCCCAAAATTTTCCAAGTTTCTTTTGTCATAATATTCACTTGTGTTTCTTCATCCAAGACACAGTCTATGTCGAAGTCTTCTATTCTTGTATTTATGCATTGTTTTACTTTCAGGATCTCTGGTAAATTGACCTCTTTGTGAACATCCATCGTTTATTTCAATTGTAATAACGTAGTCTGAACTTTATCTGACCTTTTCTCTTTATAACTTCCTAACATGCCCTTAGTCTCTTGACTTTCTTCATAATTTGTTTGTCTTATGTTCACCCATTCAACTTTAGCAATCATCCTTGGACAATCCTCAACCTCATGACCAACAATCTTACAACAAAGACAAATAGGTCTTGCACCATGGAATTCCTCAGCAAGATTTCTCGGTCTTTTGAAGTTATAACACAAAGTTAATCCTCTTTTTCTTTTAAATTCTCCCCAACCTCTTTTGTACTACACACTTCACCTAGGATCATAATGTTGGACCTGCAATCTGCAAAATATTTTTCTAGGTTCCTGCATCCACTTATTAGTCCAAAAACTATTTCTATGCATAGGAATAACATATCTTTCTTCATTTCCATTAAGTTTACTCAAATCAACTCTTTCTTTCAACTACGCCCTAGCCTTCAGACTAGGAAAAAATCTATTAAACATACTTAAGTGAATGCTTTGAAAACAAAAATTTCCACTTACCTTTCTTTTGATAAAGCACAAAGCTTGCTTCTTTAGGATCTTACCTCTTTTCTTCAGATAAACTTATTCTCTTGGCACAAATCTTCGCAATTCAAGTAGATTAATGCACACTTCAACAACATATCTACACACAAAGCTTCTCTTTTTATTTACTTCAGTTCCCAACAATCACAGTTTCAGGTCCCGACAACGGAACCATTTGTTGGCACAGGGGTAGAACTAGGGTTCAATGCTTAACAACGCACCAAAAAAAACCCTACTACCATCCCTTTCGGCAACACCTGCGAAGAAGAAGAAGTCTCACCTGAGGTAGAAGCAGGGGGGGTTACATAATGCAGGTGTCTGTAACCAGGCTGGGACATAGATCTGTGATAATAACACTTCGCAGAGTATTTTGTTAACACTTAGGAAGTGACATACATTAGTTCATTAACCTTATTAACATCACAAAACATACCCAAAGATAGATCTAGCGTAGTAACAACAAATATTATGCACCTTAAACACTTAGCACTTAACACCGTGAATCAGATCTAGCATTTTAACATAATAAAAGCATTTAAGAAAAACACACATATTCATTACACATTCTAATCTAAGCACTAAGAAAAACATAATGGAGATAACTTTTCACAAAGAAAACCATAAGAAACCAGATATACGTGGTTCACCCCAGTGTGGGGCTACGTCCACCAACCGCTTCGCCTCTTTATTATTCGTCAATCTCTTACATTCAGTTACTCTTGTGCACTAAGCCACAGAGTTGAGCTTTGCACCAGACAGGAGATCTGTACACTGAGCCCCAGATCCTCCTTCCAAAACTTGGTCAAGGCACAGAACCAACTCTCTATCGAGCACAAAGCCTTAACACACATACATTCCTTTTCAAAAAGCAGCTTGAACTACTTGCACTTAACTAGCTTCTACAACACATTTTTCTTTATTTATACTTTTAAAAACCCTTACAATAAATCCTAAACATGGGAAAATATCATGGGCCGACATCCCCTAAAACCCGTTACAAGAACCCTAGAGGACCCCTTATTGGGTCCACATATCCCTCAAAAATGGGTGAGATCCGCGGTCTCCGCTCCGCCTGGGTGCTCCATCTTCGACCATCATGTCGAAGTCCAAAAGTGAGCCAAATCTGACCAAAGTTTCCCTAAAAATTGATCGAGGGCCAACACCAATCTAGAGTACCATGATCTAGGAACCAGTTTTTCAATGTAGACTTCTTCTTCAAGTTCCTCGTTCAAAAAATCTGATTTCACGTCCATAACTATCAATATTGTTCAAGAGTCTACTAAAAAGTTGTCCATAATTTTGACTCATATGTCACTATACTATCATGAAGTACTACTACAACTGATTAATCTATCATATTGTACTTCTACTAATTGAATGCACTGAGTCTTTCTACTCAAATTCTGTAAGCTGCTCGAAGGATGGTTCTCTGGTCTATCTCAACTACCGCATAGACTCCCCCTATCTATTATTCATATTATCTGGGAGTCTCTAAGATGGATGGCTCAGAAAAATTCCTTCTCTGAAGTTTATTCATCATCATCTTCATTGGTAGATTCATCATTTCTCTGAGCTCTGACTTCTTTCTTTCTGTTTGTAGATTCATCTTTCACTACAATGCCTGAAAGTACAATCTCTTGAACCTGTTCCTTATTTACTTTTACTTCTTTTCTTTTAGTTATTTTCCAAACCTTTCTGTATTTGACATCTTTCCTTTTCTCTGTAGATTTTTCTTCATCTCATTTTATTTCCAATCTTGCAATCTCTGGGACATGGTATTTGTTCACCTATTCTTCCTGTTTTCTTATCCATACTTTCTTATATCTGATATCAATGTTCTCTTTCATGGAAGTATCGATCATGCTTCTGCAATCGCTAGCTATGTGTCCATAGTTATGACATTTGTAACATTCAATGTCACGTGGGGCCACATAGGCATTTGTTTCTTGAACATTTATTTTATAATCCCTGCAATCTGCAACCTTATGTCCAAAATTAGTACAATAAAAACAATGACCATAAAAGAAATTTTCATACCTGAGGGTGAATGATCTTCTTTGTGGTGTAGTCCCTCTGAATTTATTCCTTGACTGATCATGATCATGATTGAATCTTCTATGTGTCTTGAACATGGATGTTCTTTTTGAAGATGTATCTTCAATAGTTTTCTTAGATTCTGGTTGACCATGATTCTTTCCTTTGAGTACTTATTTTCTTCTCTTAGTTCATCTAAAGAACTAATCAATTTTTCTTCATGATTGTCTTCCTTTTCAATTAGTTTTTTTGTCTCATGACATTCTATTTCAAGATGTCCATGTTTTTCACAATACAAGAAAAACAACATACCTCTAGTGATTATGTACTCTTCCTCTTGTGAATCTGTTTGACAAGGTGAACACGATTATTCTTGATCTGTATTTGCATCTTCTTTGGAATTTTTTGAATCTGCGATGGGTGAAGAATATATGTCATGTAACTTATCCCAAAGTTCTTTGGCTAATGAATATTTACCAACATTTTCTCTTACCGGATTAGGTAATTCTTCCCAGATGAAATCCATTGCTATTTTGTTATTCTTATTCAACTCCTTCTTGGTTGCAGTCTTTCCCCTTTCTGAACTATCATATCTTGTAACAAATGATAGGCAAATATAATGTCCATGTGCCTGTAAAAATACTTTCATCCTTTTGCTCCATATCTCATACTTTAAACCATTCTTACCATTAAACATCGGTACTCCATTCTCAGAATAATCCATGATCTCCTTCCAGTGGTTAAACTGTTTCATGAAGGAACCTACTTTGATTCCAATTGTTGGATTACTAAGATGGGGGGGTGAATCGGTAATAGATAAATGTAGTTCTTTTTAACCACAAAATGCAAGTGTTATATAAATGTAGCGTTATCATCCAATAGTTGCAAAGTAAATAAACAATGAATGAATGAGCAATCATACACATACATAGTACACCAATGTTTTACGTGGAAACCCAAAGAGGGAGAAAACCGCAAAATGTTTTTTCTTATATGTATTTAAGAATTACATTCATTGGAAGCATCAACTTCCTTTTTTTTCCAGCTGCAACTGCAAGGAGGCTCCAATCCCCTAGTTTCTCATACTACAACCTGAGGGACTCTCCAACTCCCCAATTCTCTGGATACAACCAAAAGGAGGCTCCAACCCCCTAGTTTCTCAGGATACAACCTGAAGGAATCTCCAACTCCCCAGTTCTCTGGCTACAACCAGAAGGATGCTCCAACCCCCTATGTTCTCTGACTACAACCGGAAGGTGGCTACAACCACCTGTCCTTGCCCCATCCAACCGCCCTGACATAGAAGTAGAATGATGAACCACTGTCACAATATCACTATGAGATATACTATTGTAAACCTGTACCAATCAACCTGTAATCAACCTGTAACAACCTGTACCAATAACTTGTTTCAACATGTACCATACATCAACCTGTACCTCAAACTGTACCATACAAAATGCATCAACCATCCATCAAACCTGTCCAAACAACATGTAATCAACCTGTACCATAAACAAGTGCATCAACCATGCACCAACCTGTACCATAAACGAGTGCATCAACCATGCACCAAATATATACCATTCATGCATCAAATACACATAAACTATGACTTATCAATATGTACCAACATCATCAACTATACACCTCATGTATGTGCCAACTCATCAACTACTTGTCTCAACCATGTACCCAACATGTACCTCAACCAAAATACCTCATAAATCTGATTTGTAGCTCTTTAATAGACCTAGTGTATATCATCACATACCTACAAACCTTCCTTAACTTTAACAACAAGAGACTATCATTATCATCAAACTTTACTTTAGTCTCACATGACTAATTTTGGATTAGTCAACAACCCTAACTTGAAATAATCATAACTATGTACCTATAATGAATACAGATATGAAAATAGTACACAGTTTTCTTCAATGTCGTTTAAGCAATTCCTCCAAGTTTCACTACTTGGAACCTCTCAGAAAAGGAGTTATAGCAAAAATGACATACCTTGTTGAATTCTAGATTTTTCTAGATAGCAAACTTGTAGAGCGTGCCTCGCACGGAATATTTTTTGTATGGATATGAAAATGCTACAAAGAATACTACAAACTGTACTCTGACCAATACATTTTGTCTTACTGAATTTGGATCTGTTATGAAGAAGTTATGATGTTTTTACCCGAAACACCTTTTTTAGACTAGTTTCAGGACTAGCCACAAACGCTATTTTCCACGGAGTGTAACTCCAAAAATACAATGATCCACAAGATGAAATTTGTATCACAACTACTTAGATATGTTTCCTCAATGGCCTCCCAATTTCACGGTCCGAATAATTCTATAAAAAAAATTATTGCGAAAATGGTGAGATGACCTGTAAATAACATACCTTAGAAAGCATCATCAAAAGAATTTATCCTCCCTTGAATTTCGACCTTCTTTACTTCACCTTCCCCTCTAAAATTAGGCTTAGATATCCTTTGGTTATCTCAATCACTTGTATATATTCAATATGCTCAAGTGTATTTAAAATGAGAGAGTCTTGTCTCTTATTTATACTTTCATGTAGCTTCATCAAGGGGTTACCTTTTAACCATCTTAACCCACTTTCCTTATTTTAGGGATAACCCACTTCTAACCACTTGTCCACTTAGTAATCTCTCCATTAAATTTATTATTTAAATAATTTATTTTGTATCCACTTTGACTTATAGTACACTCATCACTTCACTTTATTATTTAAATTATCTTCTAACCATCTTAACCCACTTTCTTTATTTTAGGGCTAACCCACTTAGGGATGAAAATGTACAGAATCCACATAGTTCTAATACATGTAGGCATATGGGAGTGTATACATACCACCGATATGAGAAAAGTATAATGAGAAACTAGAACATAACTAGAGCCCACATGGAGGTTTGGCAGGTGCTTGGGAGAACAAAATGGGATAATACTATAATTTTATAGAAGAAAATGAAGAAAGGTATGGGATTTATGGTGAAAATCAGGGGGGATGCTTAATAGGCTCCTAGTGAAACATTGTAGGTTGATTTTATCTCTGGTCATGTGTTTCAATGCACAGTGTATGTTCCATGAATTATAGCAACCAATAGAGGCATTTATTATGAATCTTGATTTCATGGCTTGATTTCAATCATGTTTGGACTCTACACAATCACATATTTATCTATGATTTTGAATTTAAATGGAATTCCCATAAATTTTTGAATATGGCTTAGTGATGGGATCAATAATTTTAGCATGTATCATACTTGTAACATATATTTCCAACTCCATGGAAATAATTTCTATATATGTTGTGTTTTAAATGAAATAAAGGTGGGAAATTTTTCCTCAATTATTGCATATCCCCAATGATGAAAAAGTCTTATTTTATAAAGATAGAAATGGAATTGTAAACATACCTCTTAGGTAATGGGACTTGAACATTGTCAAGGATCCCTCCAAAATAATAATAGACTATATGACTTTTGTTCCCTCTGAACATAACCATATTACAAAGTTTTTCTTAATTAAAATTAGGATCTTCGAGAAATGCATCCACAACATTTTTATTCGAAACCTCTTTGGGTTGTTGTAGAAACTACCTGTGAATATTCCTCAAGAATTTTCTAAGTTTGACCAACCCGACTCTCTGTAGAAGTTATATTATCATAAAGAAAACTATTATTAAGAAAGGATATCATATTAGTTCTTTCCATGATACTAAAAATTGATGGATTAGATGCAACAATGACCAGACAACAAAGTGACTAAACATCAACATTGCTCATTGAAGAGGCCTTTGCATATGGTAGGAGATATTTAAATACATCAGTACACTACTCCTTTGTTTGATAGTCTCCAAGCCTTGTGTTTCTGTGAACAACTAGATCATATTGGTTTGATGTATCCAAACCACATTTAATATTCAAACCATATAAGAAGAAGACACTTTGATCCAATGTGTCATGCCAGGTATGGCAGAAAATGTAACTCCATTGATGTTCTTTGCTTTAACATGAGAGGTGCATAAATACAATCAAATGATGGCTGGTCTTCCCTAACAAATGACTCTTCCTATCACGCATGACTCTTAATATTTACATTATTATCACAATAATGAAATATCAAGGATTGCATGTCCAACATTCCCCCCCTTAATTTGAAGGGGTGATTGTGAGTCCAAGCATCATTTTGAACATTTCAAAATTTTCTCTTCCAAGTGCTTTGGCAAAGATGTATGCAATTTTCTCATTTGTGGAACAATGTCTCAAGTGAATAGTCTTGGCCTCTACATGATATTTAATTAGGTGATACTTTGCATTGATGTGCTTAGTTCGATCATGGAATCTGGGATTCTTGGCCAACTGGATTGTAGAAGTATTCTCAACTAGAAGAGGAATATAATTCACGTGTTTCTCCTGCAAATATTCAAGTATTTTCCCGAGCCACACAATCTCTTTCGTTTCTTCTACAACCGCCACATATTATGCCTTTGTTATGGAATATGTTGGAATAGAATGCGTGTGTGATCTCCAGGGGACATTTGTTGATCCAAGACTCATGAGATAGATTGAAGTTGACACTCCATTTTCCTTATCCCCAACAAATTTTGAATAAGAATATGTTATCAAGTTGAAGTCATTCACCTTAAAGTACCTAAGTCCAAAATTTTGAGTTCCTTTCAAGTATTTTAGAACTCTTTTTGTAGCAGACCATTTTCCTTCACAAGGATTTTGCATGAACTTGGAAAGAATCCCAACAATAAATGAAATGTCTAGTCTAGTGGTAGTAAGACATATAAGACTTCCATCTCTCTATACTTGGTTGCATCCACAAATTCATTCCCTTAGTTTTATGTGAGTTTCAAATTCTATTCCATTGGAGTAGAAATAGGATTGCACTCA
>ML784211.1:0-10258 GCA_009831015.1 Picea engelmannii | reverse complement strand
TTTTTTATGAGAGCATCATTTTCCTTCTGCATGGATTCTTTCCACTTGTCGTGAGAAGTGGATTCTTTAAAGGAAGTTTGTTCAAGATTAGTATATAAACTCAACTCGCAATCATATGAAACATCCATGTCATCTAGATCACCTGAGTTTGAATTATTTTCATCACCTCCATCTTTTCTTAAGGAAATTTTGGTTCTTGTCTTTCCAACCTCATCAAGATGAATACTTTCAAGTGTTTTTGCAATCCATTTTGGTGGTTGTTTCTGAGATGGTATAGGTTGCTCAACTAATTGAGATGGTGTTGAGTTCTCATCAAGCCTCGGATTTTCATTCCTCTTGATCACATCATCCAAATTAGCTTTAGGTTCTGATGAAGTGAAATGAACTTCTTCATGTGGAGAAGTTGTTGTTTCAAAAGGATATTGCAGAGATTGACCCAAGATAGGGATCCCCCTTCAAGATGTGGAATCTCATCATCAAATTCATGATATGTCTTTACACAAGTGAATCTTTCCAGATGATCAAGTTGCTTCTCAATAGTTTCATCTTTCTCGGGGGATTCAAGAAATATTACATCTCTAGAAAGGATGAATTTCTTGTTTGTCTCATCATAAATACGATACCCCTTGGTGGTATTTGAGTACCCCAAGAAGATGAACTTTTGACTCCTTGAATCAAGCTTTCTTCTTTGCTTATTTGGAATCAAGGCATAGCAAGTGGAACCAAAGATTTGGAGATGCCTCACCAAAGGAATGTAGCCATACCACATTTCATGAGTCTTTTTTTGAAGATCATGAGATGGACACCTTATTTTCACATAAATCGAACACAAAATTGCATCATCCCAAAACATCATTTTTTACATTTTTGAAAAATATCATGGAACAAACCATATTTAGGAGTGTCATATTCATTCGTTTAATGACACTGCTCTGTTCAGGATTGTATGGAACTATGGTTTGATGATTGATCCCATGTTGGCGAAGGTAGATTTCAAATTCATTAGATGTATATTCTTTTCCATTATCAGTGTGAAGAGATCCAATACAATATTTCAAAAGCTTGGGATTTCTCTTTCAGCGAGTACACCCAACACATCCTAGTGTAATCATAAATAAAATACCTGATATATTTATTTCCATTTGTAGAAGGAACATGCATGAGACTACACAAATCACAATGAATCAATGCAATTTCTCTGCATGCTTTGGAAGTATAATCATGAAATGGTTGTTTGCTATGCTTTCCAAGGATACAAGCATCACATTGTTTGAATTTCGTAGGAATAGTAGGAAAATAGAAACACCATTCTTTCTCAACAAATGGAGACTGACATATTTAATATGGTCAAATCTAAGATGCCACAAAAGACTAGATGCAATTATACCTTCACCATGATGAGAGAGGTATGCAACATTTTTTGTATGGGCAGATGTCCCATTCAGCTTCAATGGTCTTCCATCTTCCATTCCGTTCATAAAAACCATGTTGTCAAAATCCTTCTGTATTTCAAATTTTCCACCAAACATATGAATAGAGTGGCCTTTCCGTCAGATGTGCACAAGGGATAGCAAGTTCCTTTGCAACTCGAGAAGATAGAGCACATTATGCAGAAGAAAATATGGAAATCTAGGCAACTTAATTCTGATGGTGCCCATTCTCGAAGATTTGAGACTTGACTTATCTGCAAAATACACTATGTCATCTACATTATCATTGAAGTATTTGAAGAAGTCTCTTCAGAATTTCATGTGGGAGGTTGTGCCTATGTCAAGAAGCCATGCATATTTCCAAGGAGTATATGAAGTGTTAAATAAATCTTTAGTTGCTCCTATATTGCAATGGGCAACAATGTAATGAGCATATTCAGGTAGATTACCTTTTTTTGGTTCTGAAGTTTTACCTTTGTCCTCTTTCTTATTATTTTTATCTTCTTTGATCTTATCCCATGGAACTCTCCAGACATTTGCTTCATGTGACCCATTCTTTTTGCAATGGGTACAATGAAGATTGGATCTATCATCTTGGTTGTGTCTACCCCATTTCCTTTGAAAGTATTTCTTTCACATCCTCTTATGTTGCTTTCTCCTCTAGAAGAATCATGTGGTTTTCTCTTCTCTTTCTGAGCAAGGCACACAGTCTCACAAGTTGAATGAGTTGACTTATCTCCAAAGGATTTCTTAAGTTCTGCAACTTTCTCCACCATCTTTTCAAATGTAATGGATTTCATTTAGCTACTTACTTGCAACGATTCAAGGTAGTGAGAATATGTAGGGTAGATGGATTCAATGAAAGTTGTGAGAGGGAGATCTATCTTCAGTCCAGTCGCCTCAATGTCATGCATTATGGCTTTGATTTCTGAAGCTAAATCCATAGTTTCATCATTCTTCAACTCTAGGTTGAAGAGCTTCACCGTTAGTTGTATGAGTTCCAGTTCAGAGTATGTGTCATACAAGTCATTCAATCTCTTCAAAGCGTTGTAGGAGTCGTTAATAAAATAAATATGATGACTCACCTCTTCACTTAATATCACAGAGATCACAACATATGCTTTCTGGTCTTTTTCCCTCCCATATGGCACGTTCTTTGTTTGATGTTGGAATGAGTGGTTCATTATTTGGTCTACTATTCTTCAAATTTGATTCTGAGGCAACGGATTCAAAGTATGATTCTGCTTCTTATTTGGTGATTTTGTTAGGGATTGTTGTTACTTCACAAATGTCTTTCCACAGGTCGTTGAAGATCAATGTGCGTTTGATCTTTCTGTACCATTCTTTGTAGTTCTCTTTACCATTCAGCGCCATGCCAACTATGGTAATGAGAGAATGCATATTTTGGAAACAGAATGAATACAATGCTTCATGGGCCCTAGATGTGTCATGCTATCATTGGGTGGTTCACTTGCCAGGAAAGGGTTTCAAAATTTAAAGTGGAACCAAGGGAGTTCTCAAAGACTCGGCTCATGAAGGCAACCACTAGTAGGCATAAGTCACAAAGTATTACCATGGCAAGTTTGCAACACATAGCTTTCAAGTTTTATAATTGATCACAATTTTGTGGACTTGGATTCTCTTAATAGTATTGCAGCAACCTTTTCAAAGATTTATTTGGAAGAAATTACAAAGAACTACCACAATGAATTTTGTAATCTTGCAGCAACCATGCAAAACAAAATTTCAAATGAGTATGAGTGAGTCAATGCAACGCATAAATTGCGTTTCTTAAATTCATGTCAGCCACAAAATTTTGAAGAGGCATATTGAATTCGAGCGAATTTACACCAGCGTATTGATGTTTGCCACACAACTAATCGCCTGCCATTCAACGATTCGCAGCTTTTGCATGGCTGTTGTAGAATGCATCGAAATACAATGCGGAGATGCTCCTAGTACTTTTATTGAAACACTACGGGAACCAGCATCATGGAAAATACAATACAAAGGGGAAACAAGGTGAATCATTATATGGCAACGAATCTGTATATATGGCAATGAGTTACGTAATAGAATCTCAATTTCAAAGAGCACAGCAAACAAGGTGATAGGTATTGTGATTTGGCACACCGTGTGGATGAGGCTATTGTGATTACCCTTAGTATTTCCAACTTTTTTTTCACAAGTATATGCGATAGTTTTCTACTTGCTAAAATTGCTCTCCATAGAATTGTTTTTATCTTTTTTCAAGATGCAATCATGCCCATCAAAACATCGGTTTCCAGATTATGCATTGGGGAACTTACTGTTAAGGTGGGCATTCACAGTTACATGTTTTGAGATTTTCTTTACAAAATCTAGGAAATTTACAAAATTAAGACTTGTTTTCAGTTTCATCTCCAATGCAAAAAGATGCTTGATAGCTAATTTCAGAAACGGCCCTTCACTGCCCTCACAATGTTTTCCAGCACAACAAAGTCCATGATCTACTAGTAATTCATGCACTGTTACAAGTAGTTCAACATGTCCACAAAAGAGACACATAACACAAGTGTTCCATTTGTGAACCAAAATAATTATTTCGAACTAGAGAAGATGAAAAACACTTCCCCGTAGATTGCCCACTTAACAACCCAATAGAAAATAATGCATAGAAATTTTCAATTACAATTTTTTCTGAGATACATATTATCCCATGATAACCAAAACAATCTAGGTAATTATATATCTGAGCTTTTCAACAAGAAAACAAAATCTCAAAACCCTGATATATCTTATTAAATTCTATTTTTATTCCAAAAAATTGGTCCTATAGACTAAGTAGGATATCAAAGGACATTCATAACATAAACATCATAAACATATGGTTTATAAAACTATACACCTCTCTAACCTTTGAGGCTAATATGACTAAAACATCAGAAAAAAAACACTCATAGTCATGTAGAATGAAAAGAAGATACATACTTGTTCACACTTATATTGAACGCCAAATGTCGAAGTTTGTAAAAGGAAACAACTGCATCAACAAAACAATTGATTTCTATCTGTTTATTAGGATCATCACCTACTAAACCAAAACACTTGAGAGAAGAAAGTGTTTTGATAACAAGACATGTAATATTCAAGAGAAAACATTTCACCTACCCCAATAATGTGTTCGGGATAGTGTTGCAGGGAGCGCCCCCCCGCTCCCAAGCTTTGGAGCACACTCCAAGCAGGAGAGTCCAGGGAGCGCCCATGGGAGCGTGCTCTGAAAATCCAAGAGTGTGCTTTGGGGTGCTCTCGGACACTCCCTGTCAATTCAGGAGCGCCACGCTCCCTTGGATGTTCGGTTTGAGATTGGTTCCGACCTCATCAAACTTCATATAGAGAAACTAAAATTTCATTTCCCATTCAAAATTCAGCAGACTTAATAGTTTTTAGGATTGATAGGATTGCAACATCTTCATTGGATTCTATCATGTATGGTGTATGTGATTAACATTCAATCAAGAGAACCAAGCCCTTTATGTACCCCAATGTTGGTGGTGTTGATTGTTAAACGCCTTTCTCATGGCCTTAGCAAAAGCGTACCCTTCACTCGAACCAGAGTCATTGATTAGACATGCCAAGCTTTTTCTACCATATTTTAAGGCTAGGATTAGGTAGTTTCATCAAAATTGAGTGGTGTCAAATGATGTCCCTAGAGGATTAAGGTAGAAGTAAAGGCTAGACAAGAGGCAAAGGATGAAGGATGATACTAATGATTTGGATCCCAATATAAGCGATGGTGGAACATTGCTTGTCATTTATGTTTGTCATTTAAATGTTCTTGCTTGTTTATTCATAATGCTTTCTTTCAAAGTTTCAATATAATCGTTAATATACTATGGATAGAATTTCTAACTTCAAAATAATGTAGTATTCATCTACAAGTAGCACAAATATGCATGTTTTCATATATACTGTAGCTAATTTGTCTTTCTGCATATTTTTTTTTAATATAAATGCAATGTGTGTGTACGTAACAGAGGATCTTGGGACGCTCTGCTCCTAAGGATTTTTGGAAAATGACGCTCCTTATGCTCCCACTCCCTAAAACACTATTGCTCCTCTTTTTCTCAATGCAACACTGGTTTGGGGTATCAAAACACTCCTGCACTAAAATTTAGTCAATTTTCTTTTAAATATCTCTCATGAGTTCAAACAACATTTGCATGCAATTAATCACTCGATAAAAAGACCAGATAATACATAAAAATATATTCCAATGTATTGCAATTATATCTATTTTGTCTATAACAATTCATCATTGTTCATATTGCATGTTTGAAACTCCTAAGAAACTTGTAAATATTGTTCAAAAATCTAGAAGGTGAAACACTTATTGGAGTTTCACTCTCTTCAATATATTCTCTTATCTGAGATGCACATCTATATATTGGCTTCCACTTCATCCACAACCATTTTGTTCCAATAACCTTTCCTAGCCTCTTCCTGCTCCAATTCAAATGTAAGTTTGCAATCATTAAGTTTTGAGGCCTTCTTCACCACATTAGGTGGTGTTGGTATTTCTACAATTCCAATAGCAAGACAACAAAATTCTAACCTTTGCTTGTGGCATTTCAAAAATATTGCAAGCTCCTTTGGATTAGTTTTTTCACACGCCAAGATCAACATATCCAAAGTAGTCAACTCAATTAAAGAATCCATAGCACAAACCTTGTTTGAACCCCATGTTTTAACAAATCCATTTTCATTGTTGGAGAGTACAACTGGAGAAAGTAGCTTGATCAATTATAAATATTTCCCACTATCATGCATTTTAGCAAATGACTTCTTCAACAATGTTTCAACTTCCAACAACTAAAGCTCATGCCTAACTCTTTCCAATGAGATTTCCTTGTCAACCCTGCAATAAGGAATCATAACACTGCCTCCATTATTGTTTACATGATGGTTACCATTTAGGATAGAAAAGCACCTCTGGAACTCTTTATAGTCATTTTCTCTATCACTAGAAAAGGTCCACATGCAATGACATAACCAATGGAAATGAACCGAAAATGACCAATCAAGTGTTGAGATAGAATCAATTACCCTTGAATTTTGACAAACTTTTTTCAAATCCACGACACTATTATCTATCTATGTTAAACTATCAGATACCATAGTGGCTTCTAAAAAAGAATTGCATGAGTCAACCATGTTATTATAATTTGACCTGTCCTCAAACTATGAACCTATCTTGGTTGAGTCTATCAACTGAGAGAACATCTTTGATACAACAATATTTTTAATTTGACTTGCAAAATTGTAAATAGGAATACCCAAAGCAACCGACTCCACAACTTTACAAAGATGACATGTTGCTTCAATGAGATCAGTAAATTTGGATTCTTCAGTACAAGATGTTGCAAGATCATAATAAATTTCTTCTAGAAAAAAGATACAGTAAGTAGTATTTTCCTTATTCCATCGCCTTGTTAATTTATCGGTCTCAATTAATCCATACAGGTTGTCCTGATACCACAAATTTCTCACTAATACTTTTTCTAGAAGAAATTCTCCTTATGGTAAACCCCATGATTACTAGTATTTTCTACAAGGAATTTTATCACATTTGAATCATCAAAATCTAGAAGATTTGTGCTCTTGTCTATCTTTGCAGGATTTGTGATAGCATAATTTTCAGCTATATTAGAGAAATTTCTTTGTATTGTGTCACAAACAATTTCTCTATATTTGATTCATCTCTCTCCCATTTATGACTCCTAAGTCGCGTGTTATACCTTTCTTGGGGAGCTTCTTTATCTGTTGAAAAATCCATTTATTTGATAGTATAATTCCTCTCATTGTTGTTTTCAATAAAGGAACAATCTTTGCATATTCTAAGTATGCATGTTCCTTTGTCTCTACATCCTTTGTAGAGACATGTTCTTGTAGATACAATATTATCACTATCATAAGAAGCTCCCTTAGATTCATTTCTATGCCCACTATTATTAGGAAAATTTGACTTTATAACATTTAAGAATGCATTTATAAGTGATTCTTATTAGTCTTATCAAAGTGATTAGTGTACATGCACCATAAAATGTTGCACTCTTTTGTTCATAGGTTTCTTACTATTTATAACACACTTGTTCTTGGGTTATTTCTTTCTCTAGGGTTGTGCCCCTCTTGGTTGATTTGGCTACATATATGCTTACGAATACATCTTGACATTATAATCCAATAACTAATGTTGTGGATGTTTGCAACTGGTTCCAAGGTGGGGCTTATCAATCATGTAACTCCCAAGCATCCAAAAATCATACCCAAACTAAATTGAATACCTTCATATTTTTCAGTCCTCTATTATGTAGGTCTACTGAGAATTGTTCGGGTATTCATCACTAATGTTTTCACCTTGATATTACTAATGGACTAAATTCATGGAGTGGTTATTGCAGGAATTGAAAGCAACCAACATACGTAGATGGGTTTCCCCACCATGAACATCTTGAAACACAAGCCCCATTCCTACACCTAAAATATTGATCCTAAGAATGAAACAAAGAGGGGATTGAAGAGTATTTAGACATGTAGGGAATGAACCAACTTTGGTGCCTGCAAGGTGACTTGAGGCTCCATCCGACAACTAATACATTGTAGTAGTTCCATTGGATCCTATGGGGGGGAGGTCCATATGGGATTTGACTATCCACCAACCATGACTCTAGGTGTACTACTTAACCTTGCATTAGCAGGAAACATCCAAAAGCCTCTGGGCATGTTTCCATTGTTGGCCAAACCTACAGCATGGGCCATATCCCACTTGGAAAGAGTCATGGGTCTAGTTTGATGGATTATTGTAGTTCTTTCCATCTCATGTGTTTGCCTTATGAAAGGATTGGAGGATTATGTATTCTCCTCCTTGAACAGATCCTCTCTGAACCTCTTTCTCAAATAATTTTCACTCAAATCCCCACCACCCCCACCAAAACCTGCAACTCCTATCTTTGATCCCCCTTGTTACATATGATGATGATGATTCTTTGATGCGTCTATGAGCATATTCTCCTGATGGAATACTAACATGTGAACACCACCACCATGACCCATTTATCTACCACCAACACTAATCTACAGCCTACTATCTTCTGATTTCTTGTTTGTTTCTACTGCAACTGCAAGTTCCATGGAGGTCCCATTCTTAGCCATTTCCTGCTCATTCCCAACATGTAGCTAATGGTACAATCTCACCCCCATGTCCACATTGAGTCGTATCCCTAAGGTCCCATGGAAGGCCAAGGGAAGTGCTTTGGTGTGGTGAGAAGCTAAAATGTTAGAATTTGAACTATGAAGTGATACATTCAAAGTGTAATAATTAGCAGGAATTGTCCCAGTCCCTGTGGAAGCTATAATGTCTACTTCAACATGTTGTAGCAATCATTCTATTATTTCTCCACCCCCCAAGATTATGCAATTGGATCCCTTCATGACACCAAACAATTCTCACAATGAGACAGTACCTCGATCTCACCCTTGGCCTTCCATCATCGTAACTAGGAGGCCTTCACATCATCTCCAACTATCTATCTCTCTTTCTTAGTACCAAGATTTCCACTCTCAGAACCTCCCTTTATATCACTACACATACAATACTTTTGTATCTTTTGGGCTTCTTTGGTCAGACGTAACAAATCTAGACACTTACTTATGTAGTATTATTTTCACTTTCTTTCTTTTTCTTTCAGCATTACATAGGAGTTTTTTAAGAAATTCTAGTGAATGCCAACCAAAAAAAAAAAAAAACATAACTACTTCAATGTGTGGAGTGCATCCATCTATTTACTTCTAAGATAGGTTGGAAAAACAACACTACAATATGAAAATGATATAATATGACATACTTGCAATTTAGAACTTTCCTAGTGCCAAAGTAGCCTAGGTTGCTCACTATGACGATAATATTAGCTTCAAGTCTCTCCCATATCCAAGAAACATCAATTCTATTTACCTCTCCAAATGCCATATGATCAATTCCACCAACAACTCCTCTCCGCTCCATTAAGACATTGCAAGCAATGCATCAATTAATATTAAAATGTACATGAGTGCTTTATTCTCAAACAAAAAAATTCATGAGCATTTTAGTGACATACATGACACAATTTTCCATTTTGAATAAACCATATAGCAATGAAGACAAACTTAACAAAAATAATTGGTTGAAAAGTAGAAAAGAGCAACAACAAAAGCCAATGAAACTCCAATATTTTTCTGGGAAGCACGCTAAATTACTTGAACATACAACCTATCCAGTAGTGTTTGACTAATTTGTTTTTTGATTATTTAATTCCTCTAACTATGCAGATAATCCCTTTATTACTAAGTTTTTCAATCATAGAATGCAATCTATAGGTAACTTGGCCCTCATCAATTAAGGTTGACTCACCTTACCTACCAAAAAGTTCCCACTGGAAACACTTACTCCAACATCATTCCAACGGTAATTGTCACCATGTTGCCAAAAATTTGGATTCGACGTTCCTAGAAAAAGTTTGGCTTCTATTGTAAGATAGATTCTACCAACTGCCTCCATTGCTACTTCTAAATATTCGGGATCTGTAATTTAATACCACCCAACTTGTTTGTCCTTTTCTCCTGCAATAACAAATATTTTCATTAATCGAATATTCATGCAGATTATTTTTGTAGATAATTCCAAATATATCAAACTAAGCAAACTAGAAATATTATAGACCTACCTGAACAACCAATCCTTTAATCATCTTATATTATCCTATAAAATTATATTAACACCTAGATGACTATATAGTATGATATATACTAGA
>ML784210.1:301761-312847 GCA_009831015.1 Picea engelmannii | reverse complement strand
TTTTGACTCTCTATCTTTATCAAATTTGATCCATCCTTCTAGGATCTATAACTACTTTGTAAGGGATATAAAGCTACAGACTTTTGATGCATAAAGGGGGTTCAACCTATGGGGTGTGTTTTCTTTTGTTGGACCGTGGGCTGTGATTTTCCAAGAGGATTTTCTGTAATCTTTAAATGATCGATTAGAAATAAGCGAGCTTTTGACAGGATTCTTGTGTCGAGGTGTTGGTGGCATTCCTCTTCTATGTTAAGTGTTTTCTTCCAGTTATCATACCATTTGTTTTCAAATTCTTATTATCAAAGGATAGTAATAGAGTAGAATTTATTGGTGAAATACTCTGCATCTAATCTTTTGGTAATATTTATGTTTCTCTTCTAAAGCTCAGTTTAGGAATTCTTAACTGCTCCTTTGCTTGGTTTTTCCTCCCCTATCTCTTCCTCAATCAAAATAATTCAAACTTAATTCAATCCAACATTTCCACTACCTTGCCCTATGTAAGAGTTTTGTCTAGATCTGAGAGTGAATCATATATTTAAGGGCAGACCCCATTTGCCCAACGACCCTCCTTGTTGTCCCAAACCAACCATTTAAAAACCAAGAACCCCGATCCCTCATAACTAGCCTAATATACTATGCCAAACCAAGCTAAATCATACAGAGAGAGCCCTCTCTGAGTCTTGAAGGTCTAGATCTAAGACTCCAAATAGTTGAAATAGTTACCTCCATCAATTTCTTCTTCAGCCGAGAAATTACAGAGCGTTAACATTTTGGCGACCATACTGGGGAACTTCTCCAATAGTACACTTCAATTTCAGATTTGACTTCTGATGGTGAATAGAAGCCAAACATAGGAAGGTTGTACCATTCACCTGGTGACTCCATTGTTCAAGATCCTGAGCTTCAAAGTTCACGAGCGACTTCACTACCAATGGATCCAGATCTCAGAACATTGATGATGATTCAAGATGACAGGGTATCTGGCAAATCCTATATCTTGTGAAGCTATAAAATAATTTAGGGATGAGTTAGCAAATTTTCAAATTGATGAAGTTTCGTTAACAACCGTGTTTCATTGTTGGAAATCGAGAAAATTTTCTCATGAAATTAAAATTTGTGTTCTCGAGTTGTTTGCTGAAAGACTTGAAAAGGATATTGAGCTCTTGAATACTCAGATTCAGTCCTATAGTTTCCAACATCCAAAACAGTTTTATGAGAATCTTACATCTCCAAAAAAAAAGATATTGTATTGTCTTTCGATTTTCTGATGGATGAATATTTTGTTTGCAAGCATAAGTCTGAAATTGAACAGTTGCAATCATGGTCTAATATTAAGGATACAAATGGAAAACTTATCCATGTTAAAATGCTAAATGAATACCTGGAGAATCAACAAATAGATCATATCTTTATTGACCCGATGGCAAATTATTTGGAGCTCCTCTTCAGTATAACTGTTCAATCATGTTTTTTTCTGCATGGACCCGAGCCATCACCAGTTGTTATTACATATTTCAGTTTTGATTTTCATCAAGGATGATGAGGAAGCCCAATCATGGGATCAACTGTTGGGTTGGATTCATTGGCACTTTTTCATTACATGATTGAGCAGTAACTGTTATCAAAGTAGGGTAGGTAGGAGTGTGCCAATAAGCTCAATAGGATGAACACTTCTTTCGGTTTAGTTTTTCATAGTTTTATTTTCAGTTTACAGTTTGGGGATAGCCCAATGATCCTCTAGTCTGTGAAATTCAGAGTTCTATGGATTCTTGACACCTCCCAAGGAGCTTCCATCCCTAGGTGGAGCCTATGTTAGGACCCTATAACTTATAGGGAAAATCAGTATTCTGCCTGATATCTATTTCAGGCATAACACAGATGGCTCGTGGTGCATAGTGAAAATGTGAAGGTGGCAGAAAACTCTCAACAAATCTCAACTTTTATCGCAACAGTTCTCAGCTTAGTTGTTATCTCCTAAAATAGAACAGACAAGTTTTTCCATTTTAGGTGATAGGAACTATTTGAAAAAATTATTTTTAAATTTTTATAGGCTTGTTTGAAAGCCTATTGTTTGCAAATAAGTTCAAAATAAACATTGCATTTGATTTTCTTTTCAAAAAGAGGAAATTACAGGTTCTGGTGGCTTAGGCGAACCACTTTCGGTGGTTAATAGAGAAAAGAAAAGTTCGATTAACCACTGAAAAAAAGTAAGCTTGGAAAGGTCAGAGCCCGCATTTTTGCACGATCCAGATGTCAATTGGCGTAATGATGGAATGTTAACCGCTGAAAGTTAAGCAAATTGATGATGGAAAGATGGTACGATTACTCCTAATCTAGATTTGATGCGATATGGTACTTGTTAAGACTCCACATACCATTTCGCATTAAAACTCTGCATACACAGGATTTTATGTTTGTTTTAGTTTCGCCTAATTATTTAAATCTTCACGCGTCTTTCATAAATCCATTTCCAAGTAATATCAGTGTAATGATTTCCCATTCAATTAATCATTTGATTTAGGAATCAGTGTAATGATTTCCCATTCAATTAATCATTTGATTTAGGAATCAGTGTAATGATTTCCTTTGATTTAGGAATCAAACCCGAGTCTTCTGTTATCATCAGTTGTATCATATAGAAGCCTGAGTTTTTTGTAATGCTCTTTTAAGACTCCATTTGTCACCTCCATCTTATAGAAGCCCAATTCATTTCTATTCCTATGCCAATTAACTCGCCTCAGATCCATTTTTCCTCCTAATTTTGTGTGGGATGTCTCCCCTAGTCCGAAGACATGTCAATTTGCAGGAATAGGCGCTAATCAAGCTCAAGCAAATGAAGAAGGTGGGACTAGCCCTGAGAACAAAATTGGATGGTACCTGGTACTTTGAGTCCCATCCTGAGGTGGCTGACTTCTTCAAACAAGTAGGGTGTTTCACCTACTATGAGAAGCTACAGTGTTTTCACCAACAGGTATCAGAGGTTTTTGCTTTATCTTATGATGGTAGGAAGGCCATTATTGGCAAGGAGGAATTTATTGTTGATGAAGCATCAATAGTAGAGTTTACTGGTTTACCAAGAACTAGTGAATGTTGGTTCAAAACCATCGTTCCAACTGACATAGAGTTCAGGTCTTACCTTCAACCATAGCACAAGACTCTAATATGGAAAAAGACATTCCTATGTCTTATTTGGAGACTAAATGGCAGTCTCTGCTCAAAGCCATTTTTGCCTATATAACATGTGAGGGTAGGTATAATCGAGTCATGTTTTACCACTTCAAACTGCTCAATCACTTTATTGGAAGGACCCCTATCAATCTCCCTCATTATCTTCATAAGGCTCTTACCAAAATGGCCCGACAGGTGAAGGTGAAACCCAACAAGGTTTCAAGAAGACTTTCACATCAAGGTCTAATTACCCTAATTTTCAAAGAGTCCTTGAAGAAGAAAGGGATTGTTTGGAATTTCTTTTTTTTTTGGAATGAGTTTCACACTGACTTGCAGCCAGAAGACAAGGGGAAGAAACCAAACTCAAAGAAATCATCCACTCCTAAGAGTAGCATAAGGAAAAGGAAGGCCATTTCACCTCCTCAGGTTGAAACAGAGACATCATTTGTCAAGCCCAAAAGGGGTAAGAGAAAGTTGAATTTTGGAAAGGACAGTGAACAGACCAAGGGTTCTCCTGAAAATAATAACCCTCTGAATCTGCCATATAGTAACTCAGAGGAAGAGCAAGAGAAAACAGAGATACAGGGTGATGAACAAGTTGAGCAAGTTGTTGAAGGGTACCCTAATCTTCCATCCCCAACTCCTCTAGATAAACATAATCAACCCTTGGCAGAAGCCTTTGCAAGTAGATCAAAACCAACCAGGTTCCAGGACATTAATCAACTATTGAGGAGAGTTTATGACTTAGAGATTTTTGAGAAGCAGATTAAAAAGAGAAATGTTGACATAAATGTTGAGCTTTATGACAAATGTGAAGATGTTAAGGAAAATCATGATAAAACCTTGGACAGGAACAAGACGCTGATGAAAGAGAATACTAAGTTGTACAGACAACTTAGATTAAAAATGAAATACGCACAAGATTCAACTCCAAAGCACCCAGGGTTGGAAACCCTAGCAGAATTGGTTACTACTCTGGATGATAAAATATATCTTTCTACATAGGAAATTCAAGTCTCTGTTACTGTACCTAAAAGACAACCATCACCAAAGCAGCCTTGAACACTCATTGAAGCAGCAAGGTAATTCAATTTTGCAATTTTGAATTTTGGTGAAAGCAGAGCTTTCGGTGGTTTAGGAAAACAGGATGATTGTTCATTAACCACCAAAAGCAGAGCTTTCGGTGGTTAATACACCTAGATTCTATCAGTGTTAACCACTGAAACCTGAGACAGGCAGTGAAGGTGTATTTTTGCCAAGATTGAAGTTTTTCTCAACCAAATCTCTTGGAAATTCTTTCTAAAGATACATATTTAATTATAGTATCAAATCCAAAATCCATATTTGATGCAAAAGAGGTTTGAAGAGGTGTTCAAGTTGATTAGGCACCTATTTTGGGGGCAATGAATCAGAGTTTTATCTAAATTTGGCAAATTCAAATTTTATCTTGATCAAGGGATATCAAATAGCCTTGGAAGGATTTCTACACGGCACAGAGGTTCTAGATGATGTGACGACCATGAAATAAGGAGATTGACCTCATTTTGAGGATCATTTCCTATCTTTTTGTAAATTTGTTTTGACTTTCTATCTTTAGCAAATTTGATCCATCCTTCTAGTATCTATAACTACTTTGTAAGGGCTATAAAGCTATAGACTTTTGATGCATAAAGGGGGTTCGACCTGTGGGGTTTGTTTTCTTTTTTTGGACCATGGATTGTTCTTTTCCAGGAGGATTTTATGTAATATTTAAATGATCGATAAAAAATAAGCGAGATTTTGACAGGATTCTTGTGTCGAGGTGTTGGTGGCGTTCATATTCTATGTTAAGTGTTTTCTTCCAGTTATCATACCATTTGTTTTCAAATTCTTATTATCAAAGGATAGTAATAGAGAAAAATTTATTGGTGAAATACTCTGCATCTAATCTCTTAGTAATCTTTATGTTTCTCTTCTAAAGCTCAGTTTAGGAATTCTTAACTGCACCTTTGCTTGGTTTTTCCTCCTCTATTTCTTCCTCAATCGACACCATTCAAACGTAATTCAATCCAACATTTCCACTACCTTGCCCTGTGTAAGAGTTTTTTCTAGATCTAAGAGTGAATCATATATTTAAGGGCAGACCCCATTTGCCCAATGGCTCTCCTTGTCCCAAACCAACCATTTAAAAACTAAAAACCCTGATCCCTCATAACTAGCCTAATATTCTATGCCAAAACAAGATAAATCATACAGAGAGAGCCCTCTTTGAGTCTTGGAGGTCTAGATCTAAGACTCCAAGCGGTTGAAACAGTTACCTCCATCAATTTCTTCTTCAGCCAAGAAGTTATAGAGCATTAACATTTTGGCGACCATACTGGGGAACTTCTCCAGTAGTACACTTCAAGTTCAGATTTGACTTCTGATGGTGAACAGAAGCCAAACATAGGAAGGTTGTACCATTCACCTGGTGACTCCAGTGTTCAAGATCCCAAGCTTCAAAGTTCACGAGCGACTTCACTGCCAACAGATCCAGATCTCAGAACATTGATGATGATTCAAGATGACAAGGTATGTGGAAAATCCTACATCTTGTGAAGCTATAAAATAATTCAGGGATGAGTTAGCATATTTTCAAATTGATGAAGTTTCATTAACAGTCATGTTTCATTGTTGGAAATCGAGAAATTTTTCTCATGAAATTAAAATTTGTGTTTTCAAGCTGTTTGTTGAAAGACTTGAAAAGGATATTGAGCTCTTGAATACTCAGATTTAGTCCTACAGTTTCCAACATCCAAAACAATTTTATGAGAATCTTACGTCTCCAAAACCAAAAGATATTGTATTGTCTTTCGATTTTCTGATTGATGAATATTTTTTTTACAAGCATAAGTCTGAAATTGAACAGTTGCAATCATAGTCTAATATTGAGGATACGAATGGAAAAATTATCCATGTTAAAATGCTAAATGAATACCTGGAGAATCAACAAATAGATCATATCTTTATTGACTTGGTGGAAAATTATATGGAGCTCCTCTTCAGTATAACTGTTCAATCATGTTTTTTCTGCAAGGACCCGAGCCATCACCAGTTGCTATTACTTATTTCAGTTTTGATTTTCATCAAGCATGATGAGGAAGCCCAATCATGGGATCAATTGTTGGGTTGGATTCATTGGCACTTTTTCATTACCTGATTGAGTAGTAATTGTTAGCAAAGTAGGGTAGGTAGGAGTATGTCAATAAGCTCAATAGGATGAGTATTTCTTTTGGTTCAGTTTTTCATAGTTTTATTTTCAGTTTATAGTTTGGGGACAACCCAATGATCAATTGGTCTACGAAATTCAGAGTTCTATGGATTCTTGACACCTCGCAAGGAGATGCCATCCCTAGGTGGAGACTATGTTAGGACCCTATAAATTATAGGGAAAATCAGTATTCTAACTGATATCTATTTCAGGCATAACACATATGGCTCATGGTGCATAGTGAAAATGTGAAGGTGGCAGAAAACTTTGAACACGTCTCAGCTTTTATCACAACAGTTCTCAACTTAGTTGTTATCTCCTAAAATAGCACAGTCAAGTTTTTCCATTTTAGGTGATAGGAAGTATTTGAAATTTTTATTTTTAAATTTTTACAGGCTCATTTGAAAGCCTATTGTTTGCAAATAAGTTCAAAATAAACATTGCATTTGATTTTTTTTTCAAAAAGAGGAAATTACAGGTTCTGGTGGCTTAGGTGAACCCGTAGGCATTTATTAGCCACCAAAAGCCTTCACTTTCGGTGGTTAATAGAGAAAAGAAAAGTTCGATTAACCACCGAAAAGACGTAAGCTTGGAAAGTTCAGAGCCCGCATTTTTGCACGATCCACATGTCAATTGGCGTAATGATGGAATGTTAACCTCCAAAAGTTAAGCAAATTGATGATGGAAAGATGGTATGATTACTCCTAATCTAGATTTGATGCGATATGGTACCTTTTAAGACTCCACATACCATTTCACATTAAAACACTGCATACACAGGATTTTATGTTTGTTTTAGTTCCGCCTAACTGTTTAAATCTTCACGCATCTTTCATAAATCCATTTCCAAGGAATATCACTGTAATGATTTCCCATTCAATTAATCATTTGAAATTCATTTTATTTAGGAATCAAACCTGAGTCTTCTGTTATCCTCAGTTGTATCATATAAAAGCCCGAGTTTTCTGTTATGCTCTGTTAAGACTCCATTTGTCACCTCCATCTTACAAAAGCCCAAGTCATTGCTATTCCTATACCAATTAACTCACTTCAGATCCGTTTTTCCTCCTAATTTTGTGTGGGTTGTCTCCCCTAGTCCGAAGACGTGTCAATTTGCAGGTATAGGCACTAATCAAGCTCAAGCAAATGAAGAAGGCGGGACCAGCCCTTAGAAAAAAATTGGATGGTACCTAGTACTTTGAATCCCATCCTAAGGTGGTTGACTTCTTCAAACAAGTAGGGTGTTTCACCTACTGTGAGAAGATACAGAGTTTTCACCAACAAGTATAATAGGTTTTTGCTTTATCTTATGATGGTAGGAAGGTCATTATTGGCAAGGAGGAAATTATTGTTGATGAAGCATCAATAGCAGAGTTTACTGGTTTACCAAGAACTAGTGAATATTAGTTCAAAACCACCATTCCAGCTGACATAGAGTTCAGGTCTTACCTTCAACCACAACACAAGACTCTGATATGGAAAAAGACATTCCTATGTCTTATTTGGAGACTAAATGGCAGTCTCTTCTCAAATCCATTTTTGCATATATAACATGTGAGGGTAGGTATAATCGAGTCATGTTTTACCACTTCAAACTGCTCAATCACTTTACTAGAAGGAGCCCTATCAATCTCCCTCATTATCTTCATAAGGCTCTTACCAAAATGGCCCGACAGGTGAAGGTGAAACCTAGCAAGGTTTCAAGCAGACTTTTACATCAAGGTATAATTACCCTAATTATCAAAGAGTCCTTGAAGAAGAAAGGGATTGTTTGGAATTTCTTTTTGTTTTGGAATGAGTTTCACACTGAATTGCAGCCATAAGACAAGGGGAAGAAACCTACCTCAAAGAAATCATCCACTCCTAAGAGTAGCATAAGGAAAAGGAAGGCCATTTCACCTCCTCGAGTTGAAACAAAGAGATCATCTGTCAAGCCCAAAAGGGGTAAGAGAACGTTGAATTTTGGAAAGGACAGTGAATAGACTAAGGGTTCTCCTGAAAATAATAACCCTTTGAATCTACCATATAGTGACTCAGAGGAAGAGCAAGAACAAACATAGATACAGGGTGAAAAACAAGCTAAGCAAGTTGTTGAATGGTACCCTAATCTACCATCCCCAACTCCTCCAAATAAACAGAATCAACCCTTGGCAGAAGCCTCTGCAAGCAGATCAAAACCAACAAGGTTACAGAACATCAATCAACTATTGAGGAGAGTTTATGACTTAGAGATTTTTGAGAAGAAGATTAAAAAGAGAAATGTTAACATAAATGTTGAGCTTTATGATAAATGTAAATATGTTATGGAAAAGCATGATAAAACCTTGGACAGGAACAAGACGTTGATGAAAGAGAATACTAAGTTGTACAGACAGCTTAGATTAAAAATGAAATACACACAAGCATCAACTCCAAAGTACCCAGGGTTGGAAGCCCTAGCAGAATTGGTTACTACTCTGGATGATAAAACAGAGCTTTCTACACAGGAAATTCAAGTCTCTGTTACTGTACCTGAAAGACAACCATCACCAAAACAGCCTTGAACACTCATCGAAGTAGCAAGGTAATTCAATTTTGCAATTTTGAATTTTGGTGAAAGCAGAGATTTCTGTGTTTTAGGCGAACGGGACGACTGTTCATTAACCACCGAAAGTAGAGCTTTCGGTGGTTAATACACCTAGATTCTATCAGTGTTAACCACCGAAACCTGAGACAGGTAGTCAAGGTGTATTTTTTCCCAGATTGAAGTTTTTCTCAACCAAATCTCTTGTAAATGCTTTCCAAAGATACATATTGAATTATAGTATCAAAACCAAAATCTATATTTGATGCAAAAGAGGTTTGAAGAGGTGTTCAAGTTGATTAGGCACCTATTTTGGGGGCAATGAATCAGGGTTTTATCTAAATTTGGCAAATTCAAATTTTATCTTCATCAAGGGATATCAAATAGCCTTGGAAGGATTTCTACACAACACAGAGGTTCTAGATGATGTGAAGACCATGAAATAAGGAGATTGACCTCATTTTGAGGATCATTTCCTATCTTTTTGTAAATTTGTTTTGACTTTTTATCTTTAGCAAATTTGATCCATCCTTCTAGGATCTATAACTACTTTGTAAGGGTTATAAAGCTATAGAATTTTGATGCATAAAGGGAGTTCAACCTATGGGGTGTGTTTTATTTTGCTCGACCGTGGGCTGTGCTTTTCGAGGAGGATTTTCTGTAATCTTTAAATGACCGATCAGAAATAAGCGAGCTTTTGACATGATTCTTGTGTTGAGGTGTTGGCAGCGTTCTTATTCTATGTTAAGTGTTTTCTTCCAGTTATCATACCATTTGTTTTCAAATTCTTATTATCAAAGGATAGTAATAGAGCAGAATTTATTGGTGAAATACTCTACATCTAATCTTTTGGTAATCTTTATGTTTCTCTTCTAAAGCTCAGTTTAGGAATTCTTAATTGCTCCTTTGCTTGGTTTTTCCTCTCCTATTTCTTCCTCAATCGACACCATTCAAACTTAATTCAATCCAACATTTCCATTACCTTTCCCTATGTAAGAGTTTTTTTTAGATCTGAGAGTGAATCATATATTTAAGTGCAGACCCCATTTGCCTAATGGCCCTCCTTGTTGTCCCAAACCAACCATTTAAAAACCAAAAACCCCGATCCCTCATAACTAGCCTAATATTCTATGACAACCCAAGATAAATCATATAGAGAGAGCCCTCTCTGAGTCTTGGAGGGATAGATATAAGACTCCAAGGGGTTGAAACAGTTACCTCCGTCAATTTCTTCTTCAGCCCAGAAATTACGGAGTGTTCACAGAAATGAGGAGATCCACACAGATACATGTCATGTTCTAATCATAGTAATAATACAGAAAAATTGTAGATGAACAAACTTCCAATTATATGGACCACAATAGATGTATTACTAAATTGTAGTATTTCAATCTTTAAGAGATATAGAGTGAAGAAAAAGAGGTTATGAAAAGGAAACACACAGAAAGCACATAACTCAAGGAAATGAAATGTAGAATCTATGTCTTCTCTTTAAAATTGGTATTAAGAAGGTGATGTTTTACGTTCAGCCAGAAGAAGCCCTAAATACATCTCTAATATGCTTATTTATACAAAAATATTCTTAACGAAAAGTGGTTAGACTTTCCACCTTCTTATCTCTCAAAATAGAATACAATATAAACTAAAGATATTACAAATATTTTGAACATATTTTGAGATTTCTTTCACTTGCTAGTGATTTATTCATCCTTTATTTTATCGTGGATGTACTTGGCTTTTGTTGATCCTTGAATTGTGCATGTAGATCCAATAATGCAATAACAAACTTGGAGGGTTAAATATTTTCATTTAATTCAAACGAAAAATCATTTTTATGCACCGATGGTAGATTTCTTTGAATTTGAACTACTTCCTGTTGAGTGATCTGATGTTGTAAACTTGATTTCACCAGAAGATCATTTAACATTTGTAAATCAACATGATTTACCTATAGTATAGCATTTTTTACACTCTCTTTGTTTTTCTTGAGATCTTCTCTACTCTTTTTTATCTCAACTTGCCCAAGTGTAGCATGAATACTACTGACATCAATTTATGTCATTTCTAGATCTACAGTTGAAAGAGCATCAAGAGAAGCATATTGTTCCTCTTTAGCTAACCTTTTA